>JAJOOS010009350.1:0-32619 GCA_029582725.1 Solanum chiquidenum | reverse complement strand
TCGAACCCATGACCTATAGGTCACACGGAAACAACTTTACCGTTGCTCCAAGTCTCCCTTTCACCTGTCTGATTTTAGTAAAATGATCTTTTTATGTTCTAAATCTTCTTGTGATCCTCTCTCTTTTAGGTTTTCGGGATGCTTGTTGGCAAAATGAGCCGTTCAACGGATGCAATTGTTAGAGCAACTTGTTCTTCAGCTCTAGGCCTGTTGCTCAAATCATCAAATGCAAGCTCATGGAAAGACATTCGACTTGATCGAGCTGATTCATCGCATAGAGGCCATGAACCATAATCTGCTAGGAGATCATGATTCACGATTAGTATTAACCCACATTGTACAGTTCCAAATAATACTGTGTTTATTTCTGTAAGGATTCCATTCTTTTTGTGTATATTAGTGCTGTATAGAAGGTTTAGCTTCTTATTATATCTATGTTACATAGTGTCCATGTTTTTGTAAAGTGATTTTCTCTCATATCTTATGTTTTAACATTTTATTTCTGTTTATATTGTAAAATTCAAGTATGATTCATGAGTAGCAGTAATATATCATATTCTTTTTTTATTGAATGCTTGAGCACTACATAGTATATTACGCCTCCTAGCTCCTACAACTATTTAGATTTTTTATCGAGATTTCCAATCTTATACAATGTCTAGTCGTTGCATAGAGCATTAACGATAGAAAATTTGATTTGCAAGTGTAAACGTTTTTTTTTCTCTCGATTTTGTGGCGTCTTTTCAGTTGATACTAAGAAATGTTTTAGCTGTTGGGTTCGAAAGGTGATTAGGAAGCTTACAATTGCAAATCATAGACATGATAAATTATATAACAAAAACTTATATGAAAAATGTAATATTATTATATGAAAATTAATATAAAAGAGCAATATTAAAACTGTTGAGATATAAATCTCGTCTACATTGTGGAAGCTATTGTATTCTGCTATGAGAATAGGGATCTTTTCCTCTAAGGAAAGAACAAATCAAATATGGAAGAAAATTATATTTTCCTTTCCGAAAAAGTTGAAACATTTATGGTAATACTTTGACTTCTTTTTAAGGAAAAAAATAAACTTCAAATAAAGAAAGAAAATCAGGATAAAATCCTAACATTAGAATTTGAAACAACTTGTCGCTCCCGGCAACAAACATGCACGAACCATTTCATGAAGTATAATTTGATTGATCTTCATCATATTTACGAACCCTGCATCACAAAATCAAATAAAATGCGAAGTCTAAAGTTAAATTAAATGAAATAATAAGGAAATAACGATATAAAATGGAACGGAAGAGGAATTTTTAATTTCCTCATTTTCATCTTTATGTTAAGTGGAAAATACTCCAATTGAAAGAACAATTAACATATTAAAGTTCTACTTGACATAATTATGTTGTTAAAGTAGTTTAGCAATAGTTTTGTTGTTTAGCGACGGAAATTGTCCGTTCCATAACACAACTATAACCATCCTTTATAACAACATTTCAAAGTATTTTCTGTATATATACTTATTTGTGAGAAGTTTGACTATATATACTCCCTCCGTCCCATTTTATATGTCACCTTTTGGATTTCAAGAGTCAAACAAGTCTAACTTTAACCGTAAATTTTTCATAGATCTTTTAAACATTCTGAATTATCAATTATTGTGACTCATATTACTTTTTACGTAGTTTACAAATATATAAATTTCATTTCAAAACAATTGAAGATTCCATGCGCAAATTACCGGTCAAACTTAAATTGTTTGACTCTCAAAACATAAAATGTGTCATATAAATTGGAACAGAGGAGTAGTAGATAAGGTGTGAAGTACTTACGAGGAGCAATCGAACTGAGCTTTGACAAGGTATGGAAGACGGACACGACATACGAGGGGGAGACTAGAGACTCTGACCCAATTAAAGTCAGTAGTAATAGTACTATACTCTCTCAAGCAATCGCATGCGATTTGTCGATCGTCGATGGTGGTGGCTGCATCGTTTAATTTCTTAATACTATCGCAACAACTTCCTAAATACCCCGTAAGTGTAAGAAAAGGCTTGCAATCAATCAAATAACTATTAACATCTGTACATGTTAGGGTAGCTTGTGCATGGGGTGCAACTAGTACCACCATGCACAAAACTAGTAAACATGCAATTTTTATCATTTTTATGAGGAATCAAAAAGGGATGAAAATTTTAGAATAAAGTTTGAGATAATTTGATGGTTTGTGAATTGGTGTACAAAACTTTTTAGCACCTTAGGGTTTATATATAGGAAATAATTGAGTACTGCTAGTTGGTGTTAGGTAAGGTTGATTATTTTATTTGTTTATATTTTAGATCTTTATTTATGTGCATTGGAACTTTCATGAACCATGCCAGGTCTTTTTGGGAATATAAAATTGAACCCCATGTGGTAAAGGATGGCGTTGTGCATAATAAGTTATAATATTAAATATTTTAATATGATATCAAAGCAGGTAAGAAAATAACTATTTTTGTTAGTGTATGGTTGGTGAGGATTTTTTAAAATTTAAAATTAAAGTTCGATAATAATTAATGTTTGCAAATTGGATAGTGTTTTGGGGAGATTGGAGACAAGTTTAAAATTTAAAGTTTACGAATTATGAATTTTAAATCTTTTGAGTTAAAATTTTAAATTAATAATTTGTATATAAATTAAAATTTTAAATATTTGTTTTGTGATATCGAAAGACTGAAATAATAAATGTCATTATAAATGAAAATGCATCGAGAACTCATCAGTAGACCTATGGGGCTCGGCTTGGCCATGTTTGCGGGTCAACTTATAGTCGGTCAGTGAATTAACATACATGAAAAATGCTTATGATCTTGAATTCATAGGCACCAAAAAGCTCAAAAAATGCAATTAATGAAAATGCAACTAGTAATGCAGAAAAAAGTGAATTACATGGGGATTTTCCTGGAGATTAGTATGAAAATTTGATGGAAAATAATTTTCCTGCAGATTTTCATACTAATCCCCAGGAATATCCCCATGTAATTCACACTTTTCTTGTAGTAGTGATGGTCATTAGGCATGCGAGGCTCGACCTGACCAAGTTTGGGAGCCAACGGAATCAATCGACTAACTTTTGAAAAATTATTGAACGTTAACACATGAAAAATACTTAAAATTTTGAATCTTATTTCGTGACACCGAAAAGCAAAAAAAAAAGACCACATTAATGAAAATGCAATGGGTACAGGTCATCGGGCCTATGAGGCCCGTCCTGAGTATGGAGATTCACCTTTAACAGTGAATGAACCCTATATAAAGAGTCATCTTTTGTAAGGAGCACTTCATCTCTTATAATAGAACTTCTCAACATTAATTCAAATTAATCGAACTCAAATTATAGTTTTTTTTCTTCAAAAAACAATTAAGTTACCTTGAAAAGGGATACATCTAATTTTGCATGGTAGGAAATGGGACATCGATCCCCTGATTGGTTTGCAACGTGTAATGATCTCAGTATATATACATAAATTTAATTCAAAAATAAAATAAAAACTAAATTATATTTAAATAGGATCAAAATTGTAATAGAACCGCCTCTTTTATTACATAATACTGAGCTTAAAAAAAAAAAAAAAAACGTCAAAGAAAAGAGACAACAACGTAACAGATACAAAATACAAAAGAGATACATAAATAAGAAAAGATCAAAGATGATCCCATCACTTATTGTTCTCTTTATTATTATTGCACACTTTGTGCGGTTCTAAAATTTGATCCATCATTCGTCATCCTTATTACTGAATCCTGTATCACAAAATCGAATCAAATTCATGTTATTAAAGATAACATATAAAATTTAAAGTTAAATTAATCGAAACATTGACATATTAGATTTCTACATAATGTGTCGTTCAATAAAGTTTTATTATTTAGCGATATAACTCTATATAACAATCAACTATCCTTTATGATAATATTTTAATGTAACGTTCAAATGATGATGAGAGAGAAAAAGAAAGAAATACTTACGCGGTACAATTTAATTGGGCGTTGATAAGGTATGGAATATCGACATTACATTCGGTCGATAGATCAGCGACCTTAACCCAATTAAATCCAGCGATAATTTTAGCTTCCACTTTTAGGCAATTGCATGCTGTTTGTCGATCGAGAGGGGTGATGGCCAATAGGTTTAAAATCCTAACTCCGCTACAACAGTTTCCTAAAGGCCCTAAATCCGTAAGGTAGGGCAGGCAAACGGCCACTTGGGCACTGACATTTAAGCATGTTAAAAGGGCTTGTGCCTGGGGTGCGATTAGCACCACCATGCACAAAACCACGATGCATGCAATTTTTGCCATTTTTTTTTTAGCTAGGAGATGTATGAAAATGAAATTATAATGCTTTGTGAGTAAGAGTGTTGGTGTGAAAAATGCTTTGATACCTTAGGGTTTATATAGCAAGAGGATTGAGTACAAGTTGGTTATTTTATATATGTGTTTATTTAAGTATTGGTTTATATTTTAAGTTTAACATTTACGTGCATGAAACATTGTCCAAGAACCATGCACGTTAGAGTTTTGGGAAATATGAAAATTGAAAATTCATACAACGTTAAAGACTCCTATATCTTATTATCTTTTGAGTTTAAGTTTGATACAACTATACTTGAAATTGAACTATACATAAATGATAAACCGAGAAAATAGAGTGAAAACCTATGATAACTGGTAAAATTATCCCAATTTTGTGTAGGTTTTGAAAATCTAGATTTTAGTTTTTAAGTATCGAGTGATTTGTACTATTGAAAATTGAGTCAAAATCATGTTCGTCATTTTTTTAAAAGGAAAATTAATGTCAAATTGATGAACTGTACATCATCGATTAATTTGTCAATGGATGGGATTGAATTTCCCTTGGTTTTTTGGATTGACCATGTACGTCAATTATTTATCCCTCGGTTTTTGCATTATTTTAGCACTGTTAATTCAATGTAGCTAGCTTCAAAAATTATTTAAATTAACTTTCGATAAATGAAAGATATCATACAAATTGAAACAGAGGAAATACTATACATATAACCGTCCAAATCATATATAAAAAAAACTCCAATAAAATAAGTACAACTTTTTTTAAAAGAAAATCAGTAGTGCTCTACAACTTCGTGGGCAATCCCTTCATGGTACGATAGAAGTCACTTTTATAAAGTTTTTTTCAATAAATACATCATATTGCTAAGGAAAAAATAGAAATATTTATCGAAGATTGATCATGATAATGTTGTGAAATTGGATATATAGTGTTTTTGATAAAAGTTTTGAATATTAAAGTCTGATAATATAATTATTGTCTCCTTCCTCGATCCCTATCCCATAGGCACAATGTTTGAATTAATAGAGAACCTTCTCTTGTATATGAATCGATATTATTCCATTTCAAATCCTTTCCTATACATTCCAAGAAAAATCTCTAATTTGGATCCCAATCAATTGACGGGTTAGTGTGAGCTTATTCATGCGATTATGCACTCTTTCAAATAAGAATATGTTTTCTGAAAGATCCTGGCTTTCGTGTTCCATAGTAGTTGATCACTTTTCATTTTACGCGGTGCTTAAGAAATCATAAATAAGAAGATAATTTTACTACACCTCTTAAAAATTTCTTGGAAATTTTACAAACAAATTACAACACTTTCAAATAGAATTAATTACGCAAGGGTAATATAAAAAATAATTTGATTAATGATATTTTGATTTAGTAAGATGGACAACTAATATGGGACAATTATTTTTAATATAATGATCAACTAATATGAAACGTAAGGAGTATATAACTAAGAGTTGGCAATACTAGATTCCATGTGCACTCTTTTCAATTCCAACCTAAAGAAATGATTAAATAGTTAATAAAAAAGGATTAATCACCTTAGTATTGTTAAAAAGCCTTCTTGAGATCTACTCTTTTAATTAATTAGTTCCATAAAAATTGGAGTAATAATTATTGCCACATGCATTTCAATAATTATATTTTACCAATATTAATGTGAAAGAGAAAAGAAAAACTATTAATTAGAAAACAAGTTGGTATATTTCTTTCCACTTAATTTTTTTTTAGTTGTTATGGTTTTTTTTGTTAGAGTCAAACATAAGAACTATAACTAACATTTTACGACGTATTTTTTCATCATATTGATATGTAAAAAGTTGCAATTTATAGTACTTTTTCGCATAATTTTTGAATATCTAAATTTTTAGTTTAAAATATTGAATTAATGTAATTTAATTTAACTTTAAAAATTAATTAAATAGACTTTTAAAAAGGCAATCTAACAACTAAAAAGGAACGGAAAGAGGGAGTCTAAAATTGCTTTGGTTATCACATGCTAGTAATTCGTACATTGTGAAATACCAAAAAGATCAAATTTATGAGTTTAAATTGTATATATATTAAAAAATATTATTTTACATTTTTAATGTTAGACTTTTCAAACATATTATAATAAGTTATTTTAGTGTGTTATTTTACATATATTATTTTACATTTTTAATGTTAGATTTTTCAAATAAATTATATATACTACTCCCTCCGTATTAAAAAAAAAAGACTTTTAAAATTTGTGGTGTAAAACGAATTAGTATAATATATTTGTAGAATTATCAATGATTTCATTTAGGCTACAATAAAATCTTAAAGTAAAATTGTTACTAAATATAAAAATATGTTATTCATTTTGAAATTGTCTAAAATAAAAATTGTCACATAAATTGAGATAAAGGTATGTATATTTATGCGTAAATTAAAACTTAATTAAACTCATTTTCTTACAGGTCTATATTGTCTTGGAGCATCGCCGATTGTATAAGTTTGTACTAAATTTAAATGTCCATTTTTATTTGTCAAGTTAAAAATAATAATTTTTTTTTTATCATTTTACATTTATTTATCCTTTTTATCAATGCTTAATTATTCCCAATTATTTTATTTTGACATTAAAATGTGACTTATATGATATATAAAGTTATCACTTTATTTATTTATTTATTATTTACATGTTAATTATAAAAGTGACAAGCTTAGCGGAAATCTCTTATCTTAGGAGGAAAAACTAAATAACCCAAATAGTTTTGATACTGAAAAATATGGTATTGAAAATCGCCAAAAAGTCAATAGGTTTCTAATTTTAAAATAATTCCTGCTAAGATGACGGATCCTACCTAGGTTAAGGACAAATAAATATTATCAGAGGGAGTAATAAATGAAAATTTTATAGTATTCCACGTTTTTTTTCGTTATAATTAATAATAAAGTTTCTTTGGACGGTGGCCAAATGCACCTTGGTCTAAGAGAAATACATATAAATAATTTTAAGAAATAAACATATTAATTTTTCATTTTCTTATCAATATTCTTGCTTTGGATTCACATTTCTCTAATTCTACCAATAGCAATGTTTCCGTACATTGTGCTAATGAAAAATAATAATTTTCTTTTACGTCGATCGTACGTTAACTTTTTAAATATAACAATAATATATTTAATATAATTTTATATGTGAGATTTGAGGAGGATGATCAATCGTGTGTATGTGATTTTACTCAGACCTTGTGATTTATGAAGATAGAGAGATTGTTTTTAATAGACATTCGACTCAAATAAAACATAATCAACAAATTAAGTTTCAAAAAATATATATAGTATTGAGGTAGACACAAAGGCGGACCCACATACAAATTTGGGGGTGCACGTGCACCCGTCAACTTCGAAAAAAATCATGTGTATATATGTATATCTATCCGAAGGAAGGGGTTGGGTTAGGAGCGTTTTCAATATGATTCTTTTTCTGTATTTGTTCGATGAGAAATGCGAGTCTGACTCTTGAGAAACTAACAAAAACTAGAGTATAATTAATAGTGGACTCATAAAGAGCATATGAGTGTCTTACGTGACTGGTAAAAGCCAGGGGAACCACCTTGAGACCAAATTTATATCCAGCTAAAATCCTTTTTTGTTCTTTTTATTTTAAGTTTAACTTAGAGCTCATCATATTTGAGCATATTGATGCACCCGAACTCTACAAGTCCTAGGTTCGCCTCTGAGTAGACATGCTTATAAAAGAGAGAGAAGGAAACAGTAATGATAATATTTATAGTATGATAATCGAAGTAAAGAAAATAATATATAATACTAAAATAATAAAAATAAGATAGTAGAATTAGAATAATAATAGTAATATAGATTATTATTTTTTTAAAAAGAAGCTAAATAACACTTGAATGTTTACTAATTTTCTGTTCTAATTTTCGATTTTCATATCCTCCTAACTAAAATCATGTTCTCGATAAAATATTGATATACCATATCCTATTTAATCACCTAAGTATTATCCAACGATTTCAACTTATGATTACATAGACAAATGGTTGTCTCTGCTGGATGGCTTTCATAAGAGTTTCACTCAAGAAAGACAAAAAAAGGAAATATTTTTGTTATTTATATTTATGATATAATTACAAACAAGTTAATTCATAGGATATTTTATAGAAAAATTAGGTAGTAGAACAAATATGTGATATGTAGTTATGATATATCATTATAATTTGAAAGAATTAGTTTGCAGTTATAGTTAGGATTTTATAGTATTTTCTCTCTTCCCTTGTCCTCTCTCCCTCGACTCTCTCCTCTCTTTTATCCTCTCACTCGTCTCTCTCTAACCTCCTTATTTCTCTCTTAATATAAATACAAATAGTAATAGTCAATAATACAAATGTTAATAATCAATGATATAAATACAAATAATAATTGTTGACTATGCAAATCCTTTTTATTGATACAAATGATAAATAAATATAGTAACAGACGAATACGAATATACACACACGGCAATAAATACAAATACAAAAGCACACAAGACAACAAATACAAATACAAATACAAATATACAACAACATATAAATACAAATATAAATACACGCAAGGCAACAAAAACAAATACACAATGCAAAAAAAAATACAAAGGGAAAAGGCATAAGTTTACCCTTGAACTTGTCTCGAAAAGTCAATTACATGCTTAAACTATCATGACGACCTATTACACACTTTTACTATTTAAAAATGATTTTTTTTACCCCCAAAAACTGACGTGGCAAAAAATAAAAAAAGGAAAAAAAGAAAAGTGCGTTTGACAGTAAATAAATTAAAATCTTCTTTTTACTATCCCCTACCCCCACCCAACGCCTCTTCTTCTTCTTCTTCTTCACCGGCAACCATCTTCTTTATTTTTTTCATCATTTTTTCATACCCAATTTCCAGCCACCCCACTATACCTCCACCAAAATCCTCCCCCACCCCCAATCATATCCTATTTTAATGCTTATTCGATTTCACCATCTTCATTATGTTTGATTTTTTTCTTCGGCTTTGTTGGTGATTGATAAAATTAATGATTAAGTTTTAAAAATAAATATAATGACGGATTTGTTGGCATGGGGTGACAAAGAAGCGGGAATTGAAGGTGGTGGAGAAGAAAAATTCGATATTGACAATGGTGGTAGTGATATTTGGTGGTGGATTTGTACCTTTTGATGGTGATGATGTAATTTTGGTGATGAGTTTGTTTATAGGTGTCAAATTTTGTTGTGGATCTTTCTAATTTTTGTGGGGATAATGGTGATAGTATGATTTCGATGGTGAATTTGATTGTAGGTGGTGAAATTTATGGTGACTATTTTAATTTTCATGGTGAAATATATAGATTTGGTAGTAATATGGCAACAATGGTAGTGGTTTCATGGTGGTGTTCATTGAAGAAGAAACAATTGAATGATATGGAGAATTTTAGTCAAAATTTGACATGACATCTAATGTGGCAGTGACATGGCATTGATGTGGCGCAAGTGTGATACACCTCCCATTGTGAGAGTGGTGCTACACATCTTAGGGGGTAAAAAATTCACTATTTAGTAGCAGAGGTGTGTAATAGGTCACCATATTAGTTTACGCGTGTAACTGACTTTTCAAGACAAGTTCGGAAGTGAATTTATGCATTTTCCCAAAATACAAATGACAACAAGTGAATGCTTTCTTTCAGTGATAAAAATGCAAACACACATGGCAACAGATGCATAAAAATACACATGAATAGAAATATAATTTGTTATGAAATACAACATTGATACAATTGTATTCGTTATACAAATTGTATTTCATGAATACTCTTGAACTTGACACAACGTTGATACAATTATATTCGTTGATATAACTGTATTCATTGATACAAATTGTATTCTGATATAAATTGTATTCGTTAATACAATGATATTCATTGATATTACATATATATTACCCAACAGATAAACAAAATACAATGTGCCTCCCCCGCCCTCGCATACCTATCTCCTCCCTCTCTCAATATGGCTCGTCTCTCTTCTTTCTATCAATCTAGTTTGTGTCTCTCCTCCTTCTAACATGTATCTACGGATTATAATCAAGCAAACTATTTCTTAGTAGCCTAATTATATTTCTAGTCTTATTTTTAAATTTCCTCATATTTTATTGACTTCTAACAGGCCCCCAACTTAGCCCTATAAGGGTGAGCTTTTATTGATTTTGAGTTGGGTTATGCATCTTTATTGACTTGGGAATACAATTTGGGCAAAATATTAGCACAGAATAGCCTAATTTTTAGCCTTTTGGCATCTATAGCCCAACTACAAAATTCCTTCTTAATATTTGGCATTGTATAGCCCATTAATAAATATACAAATTAATTATATTTTCTCTCTACTATTGAAAAGATATTCCCTTTATAATCTCTTAATTGTACCATGTTCTCTTACTTCCATAATATAACCAAGTATGTATATCATATCCAAAATTCTGTTAAATTGTATGCTAATAAATAAATTGTATGAAGGAGAATTTATACAGTTATATACATTCAAAAAGGACAAATATAACTTATGTATATCATGCTTAAAATTTATTTATATACAGTCAGTTATACATAATAAAATTTTGATATACAATTTACAAAGAACATCTTATATGATTACTGATTGTATCTCATTACATACTCTATATTATTTGTTGATTGTAATAAAAATAAATACCTTTGTGAATAAAAAAAACCTATTGTAGTTATTAATGTATAATGAGGGATGGTTCTTGAATATAATATTAGTTGGAATTTGTGATGCAATATGTACTGTGATATCATGTTGAATCGTACATATTAATTAGGGGTGTTAAAAATGAACTTAAACATAGGTAACCAGTCTAATTCGTTCATAATTTTATGGATTGGACTCAAGATAATTTGAATTGAGTTCAATCTCAACCTGTTTAAGCCTTGACACATTTTAAAAAAGAGAATCTTCAATTGAGCTCAATTTAATATCCAGTTTCAATCCGTTTTAAGACTCTTTATTTGCATTGATGTAATGTATGTTCCTATAGTGAAGATATGAATTACTATCTATTTTATATCTTTTAGGATTTATCTTCCATTTGTAACTCTCTCTTATTTTTTTCTTGAGTTAAAATTCAAATTGTTAAAATAACAATATATTAAAATTATTGAGATTAAGCGGGTCAAATTGGACGGTCATGACCTAACCCGTTTTTTAGCCCATTGTAAACTTGGGCGGATCATGACCCAATCCGATTTCTACTTCAAAAGTTTGAACATGATCGATTACTTCAATTTTCATACATGAAGGGGGACACATCAATCTTTTTAAATTACTTAATCATGGTAAGTTCATACGATATGATGTGTATAATAAATACTCAATACAGATACATTTTTATCACGATTTTATTATTATTATTATTATTACATATTTGTTGAACTAGAGTAAACTAATTATACAATTAAAATACAAATGGATCAATAAGCAAAGATTAAAAGAAGATCCATCTTATTCTTCTCCTTATTATTGGATTGTACACCATCCTTACTGGACCCTGCATCACGACATTAATAATTATTACTCGTATTTCATAAAGTCACTTTTTTTTATTTAATATTGGATAGTATTCGTTGATTTCTCCTATGATCACATTATTTCAGAAAATAAAAAAAATTGAAATTAAGAAGAAATGTGATTTTCTGATATAATAGCAATATTAATTGAGTGACCATCTAACAATACACTCCCCCTAATTGAGAGAACATTGATAAATTTGACTTCTAGGTAAACACCATCATTCGGTAAAGAAAAATAATTAAATATAAAGAAGTTAACACAAAAAGAAAAAACAATTCATTTATAAACACATTAAATATAATTGACCTCTCTTACACAAAATAATTTTTCGACAAGAGGCTTTCAATCAACTCCTCCTTAACTCAAGATGATATATATATATATATATAACCCTTGTTTAATAATAAAGTATAAACTGATTCTCCCTTAATTGTAGAAATTTTTTAAATTTAGAGAGAAAGCAATTAATCGTGTCATCTCATTGTTTTTGTACCATATTTACTATTTAATGGTGAGCTTTAGACAAATTTTGTTACTAAACAACAAAAAAAAAATGATTATTAATCCTACTTAACAATACATATGTTACCAAAATACCATGTTAGTTTCAAACTATTTCGCGATAGATTAATAACAAATAAATTTCATAACTACTACTTATTCTCTTTTTTCACTAAATACTTAATAGTCAATGATGTGTGTGTGATATTAAAACAAGTATACACAATATTAAAGAGAAAGAAGATTATATATATGTACATGGAGCAATCTGTGGAGGGGTTGATCTCTTGTTGAACATCGACATCACATATGTTAGGGAGATTATTAGCTCTATCCCAATCGATTCCGGGGATAGCTCTAGCGGCAAACTGCATGCATTGGCATGCAGTTTGTCGATGACCTTGGTTGAAGGCCGCTTTATGTAAAGCCCTAACACCGTGGCAACAATCTTTTAGATCACCGGTATTTGTAATGTAAGAGAGACACCCAATCAAATTGTAAGTCATCTGATAGCATGACAAGGCTTCTGCATGGCGGGGTATAACTATCGCCATGCAGAAGACCACTAAACATACAATCTTTCCACTCATATTGACCGTTTTGGAGAGGAGGAAGAAGAAGAAGAAGTAATAATAGTTTTGGATCGAAAAGAGTACGATCAATATTTAGGTAATACAAGTGTTGGGTACAAACCCTTATGACATATTAGGGCTTTTTTAAGGAGAGAATCATGTTTATGCGGAGTAAGGATAAAGCAACTTCTCGATATCAAAGGTTGTGGTGGCGTGCTAATTAAGTACTTATTCATCAGAGGTTTCGAGTTTAAACTCTGAAGTATAAACTCGTCTTTGATAGGTAGCGCTTTATCCTAGTGAGACTTCCTGACGCAAATTTGAATTAATTGGACGTCGATTTGAGTTTTTTTTATTTTAAAAAAAAAGACAATTAATTAAGTTGACCTAGAAATGGATAGAGTACATGTTAATCATAATACAGCCTCCCAAGTGAATATGAAAATGCCTTTTTGAATCTACACTTCAATGTCTAATCTTCCATGAATTATTAATTAGTACATCCCAATATTTTACTAATATTTGTAATATAATGTACTCATAGATAGTGGAACGAGAAAAAATAATTTTCTTTTAGATCTACTACAACTTTCACTATTAATAAAAAAATATGAATTAGCGACCGACCATTTATAGCTACATATATTAATGATAAAAAATTCGTTACTAATTCTATTTAATTAGCGATGGATTGGCATGATTATCAAAAATATATATTAGTTATGAGCAATTAACGATGCTATTCTTATCTATTAGTTATGATGCAATTTAACTGTCACTAATAGTTCGTAGCTAATAATATTTTTTTATATTTCATTGCTGGATTAACGACGGATTTTTCTATTTAGTTACTAAATTTTTTCGTTCCTAATTCTTGTTTTCAGTAGTAATGATAAAACTAGAAATTTAAGGCACTTGAAAGAGTGCGTAATAGCTCACTGATTAAGCGTTTTTGCACCAAAGTGGAATGGGGTAAAGTGATCTGCCGAAGCTATGAGATGTAAAAATTAAATTGGTGGGGAGCTTTCCGCCTTAGAGAGAAGCCTACGAGCTGCTAGATACATCGGCTAAGGTTTCATGATTATCCTATCTTACGCAAATTATTTGCTTGTAACTATTCAATACCTCTACAAAAATTGATCACAATGGAACATTTCCAAGGCCGAATACACTTTGAAATTGATAAATGCATTGTTTGTGAAGTATGTGTGTATGTCCTATAGATATACCCATTGTTGATTAGAAGTTGGAAACTGATATTCGAAAGAATAGGTTTCAGAAACCTTATAGCTGCAAAAGTTCATGTTTAAAAACCATAAAATTCAAAAGTCTTGTTCTTTCTTAAACTTCGTCATTCTTCAACATACATGCGGTCAGAGCCTTGACTACTCCAGCTGAGAGCTTACAATTAATTTCATGTTATATTTCACTTTTCGATAAGTGTTCTTTTTCACATTTTTCTTACAATACTACTTCGCTATTAATCCTTCAGAAGTATTTAGCCTTGCAAGATGGTCATGTTGCTCTAACAACATTATACTAAAAAACACAAGATATTACTAAGTATAATACAACATTGTCAAAAAGTTACCTCTTTTCTTTTTCTTTTTTGTTTCTCAATTATCAATTCCAAATTTCTTGTTTTATTCATAACTGATTGAATAATTTTTTGATTGTAAGCAAAGTCTCCATACTTGTCATGAAACGGCACCGTTACAGCTTCCCATTGATTGCAACTTCTAATTTTCATATTTAGCACTCCTCCAATAACATCAATTACTTCACAGCATTGCCTACGTGGCGCCTATCAAAAAAATTCACGTTTTGTTAAACAGGTTCACATAAAATGAAACGAAAAGAGGTATAGGTAGGATTTTACCTGTCTCCATACTAGGGGAGATAGGATCGGAGCCGTAACATTAACCATATGAATTGTTAATGTTGATTTGTACTTTTGGTTCTCACATAATTTCTTATTGGAATTAGAATCATGACCAATAAAAGTGCTATAACTTGTAAACGTTTCACCATTTTGAGGCCCAATAACTTGATCCAAATAGAACTCAATGGGCCTCTTACATGGATCTAAATAATTGGGCCGAGTATCAAATGTGAATGGCTCTTTAGAACCTAACCAACTCTTGAACGTTTGCATTGGTAGCCCCAATTCTTTTGCATTCATTAGCCATGGATACAATTGCACTGAATAGCCCCATGACACTGATAATGACCAATTTCTATTTAAATCATAGCACAATGTTTGTTGTACCGCTCGACTCGGATCCTTTTCGTAAGCCTTTACGAGCTTTTTCAACGAGTCGAGGCGGTTCGTTGATGGAAATAGGGGACGTAGAGTGCCTAAGTGGTGCAACGACACTAGCGGCGCCACCGGATGTGCTGCCAATAGCCCTCGTGGGCTTCCTGTTATATCCATCTTAAAACATAACATACATTAGATAGACTATTCATACTTAGATTTATTTTTCCTAAATAATAAATCAAGTCGATCGATAAAAAAAAATACTATGGTACCGGTGGATAATAATTCAATATGTAGCTTTGATTCAGACCATGTAAAATTTACGTTAAAATTATATCTCTAGAACCTAGTAAGTCGTCCTACTTTTAGAATCTAGAACCCATAAAATTCTTGATCCATCTTTCGTCGGCGTCTATCGGAACTCGGAAGTGTAGCAAAGACAAAGCTAGTATTTTGAGTTTATGAATTCTATTACAGACAACTTATCAGAGTCTGGATAAATCAATTATACCTATTAAAGAAATTTCTAAACAAAAACATGAAATTTTGACTAAAGCTATTAAATTTTATCATAACATACCTAAAATAATTTCTAAAAATGAGAATGATATTACAAAATTAAAGTAAAATATTGTAGGTATAATACCTACCTGATGGAAACCAAGTTCATGTGTGAGAGGAACACCAATCTCAGCCATACAACCACCAATCCTTTGATCCGAACCGTACAAATAATGGTAGCGATTAATGCAACCGTCTAAAATCTTCACTAACTCCGCCGCGAGAGGGTGGCTAATGGCAATGCCGCCGCCACCAAACGCCATATTATACGAACACACCACGTTTTGCTCCACACTTTCGGAATTTCCACCAATATAATACATTTGATTGTGATCGTATTTACCCAAAATCGCCAATAAATTCTCCGTGAAAAATATTGTATCGTCATCTCCCAACACGTACCATCTCACATTTGTTAACCCAAGTTCAAAACTCTCCTTCACAATCCTTGCGATCCTTATAGCTGACCTGCAATGACAGAATCAAGATTTTTATTAAGAAAATTCAAATAAAAATGAGTAAGTAAATATATTGAGAATTTTAAGGAATTAAATATCTACTTCTCTCTTCAATTCAATTCAACAAAATATGAAAAAAAAATTGCGATCTTAAACTAAATATTGAAATTATAGAATTACAAAAGAAATTAAACCTCCATTAAAAAATAAGACAATGAAATTGAAACAGAAAGAGTATATATATACAAAAAAAAAGTAAAATTTGAGCAATAAAAGAAATTCAGATAAACCCCTTGTGTTCCTAGCTCTGCCCCTACTAACCTATTACCGAACCAACAATTGTACTCAAATTCAGAAGTGTCTTGAGACGCCCTATAAGGTGGAGAAGTTTCTGGCCATGCTTCGTTTTTGTGTGGCTCCTGATCGAGCCACACAAACCCTCGCGTTACATTTGGTTTCCACCAAAGATCAGAGTAACGCGAGCGATTATGCCATGTTTTAGCGGACCCTCCAATGCCAAAGAGAATATGAGATATATTTGTTTCTTCTTCTTTGATGAAATATTTTTCTTTGTTATTATGTGTAACCAAAACATTATTGGCGAAATGAGTAGTGAAAAAGATAACTAGATAAATGGATGCTACTAAGCTTATGATAATTAGAAAGCCCTTCATGAAAAATGGCAAAAAAAAAACTTGGATGAGAAGTGTTTTTTCTGAAACATTGAAGGTTGTTAATTGTTCTTCTTTCTTCAAAGGGTAGTTATGGAATTTAGTTTGTTGAATCTTGTGGTGTTAAATACTAAAAATGTGTATAATATATGAAAATATCATTTGACTTTTATGATCTTAAATATATCATGCAAGATATTAAAATTGAAGAGTCGCTAAATTTGTAAAATCGTATTCTTTTTATATACAGATCAAGAAAGAAAGTAAGAAATTAAAAAAAAAAAATTCACCTCAATTCTTTATTAGGGATAGGATGATATATCTTATATAATATTAGATAATTCTTATCTAGGTAGTTTTTGGGTTGAGTTTTAACATTCATTTTTTAAATCATAAAATTACTAGAGTTATACTTATTTAAATTCTTGATTTATCTGATGTTAAACTCTTATATTATATTAATTATACGTATACATTTTATCAGTCAGACTTTTTTAAAAATTAACCTAATGACTTTTTTTATACTATATTAGACAATCGTCATCTTAAAAATTATGTTTTGAATCTGAATTAAGTTCATGAGTCCCTAATATAGAATATAAGGGTAAATACAACATGGTAGTACGTTAGAGTAGAACAATGCTAGGTCTTCCCTTCAAAATAAAATTATATAGTAGTATAATAGAATATGGAAAAATCCTTTTGGTCAGAATGGTAAAATAACATATTTCAAACTATGTTATTTTATCTTTTTGAATATTTTTACTTTTTTAACTTAAATATCTTTTAATTAAAAAATGAAAAAAAAATCGATTTATTTTAAAATAAAAAAATATATTATAGACTTTTTAAATTTCTTTCCAAATTCTGACCAAATTTTCTGGCCATTTAAGCATACATTAAGGTTTTCATTGAGACGAGTACTGTTTTGTTTTAGTTTACAAAGAATCACTTGTTTATACATTGGAATACTAAAAAAATCTAGTGGAAGCATTAATCTGTTTTTTTTTTCATTTTCACTCTAGGTTCGATTTATGTATTGAAACTCAATTTTAGGATTTGTTTTTCAGAATGTTACTTCTAACAAGATCTTTTTCATTCTCAAGATTCAAATTCATAATTTTTAATTGAAAATAGAGAAATTTCGAACTATTCCACCACAATTCATATTTAACGCATTGACTTGTTTGGAAATGTACACATTACTCTATTATTGAGATTCACGACTATGAGTTTAAAATGGATCTTGCCAACAAATAAATCCAATACATAGAAATAGAATTCTACACGAGTCATAAATTTGTTTATTGGCACAAATAACAAAATAATAATAAGATAAAAATTTACTCGCACAAGTTATGTATTTCATTAATGAATAAATTGTGCTGCGCGCTAACATAGATTGTGGTAGGATGATTAAATGTCTCTATTTTTAATCAAAGATCTTCAGTTCGAGTTTCATATCGCTTAAGTTATGTATATGAAATCAATGAATAAATTATGCCGCGAACTAACATAGATTGTGGTAGGATAACTGAATGTCTCCATTCTTAGTCAAAGATCTTAAGTTTGTGTTCGTAAAATAACAAAAATCCTATCAAAAACGTCACTCCCAAAAATAAACTCTACAATTCGTAAATTCAAATTTATATCATGTAGTCCATTGCCGTGAATCTTACTTAATAATAGCGTACGCACTTTCTCAAAATAGTTTAATGTTTCTACTAGACCTATGTAATCGTTCAAAATGAAATAATTAATATTAAGTGATAATTACTCAATCATTTTAGTTATTGATCCAAAGTTGTGATCTAAATGAAAAAAATAAAATTTGCATGGGTTATCTAACTCATCCACTTTATTTTCCTTGAAGGGATGACCCAAAATTGTTTTATAATTCACCCTCAAATTTTATTTTATATAAGTGTAATTCTTTTTTACTTTACCGGGGTATATAAAGTTAAGCACTAGGATTTAATTAAGTAACATGTATTGTTAATGTAAATATTTTTTTACACTAAGTCTCTTTAAAATGTAATATTTATAATTTTTAAAAATAAAATAAATTATCAGATACCATCAATAAAAATGGCGTGATAGTATATATAATAAATTAAAGAATCAACATACTCCCTCCATTCCATAAAAAATGACACTGTTCTTTTTTAATCTAATCCAAAATTGATGACTATTTTCTAAATTAGAAAAACTTTTTATTTTACCTTTAGTAACAAATATTTTAAAATCACACAAATACTATGACAGATTTAAAGACGCGCAATTTTAAAAAAAATACAACCACAAAAATATTATAACAACATACATAAAAATTACAGTTTTAAATCATTTACTTTCTTTTCTAAAAATCGTAGTCAATCAAACTATATAATAAAAATTGAAAAGATCAAGAAAATAGGACCCAATCCTTTAGGTTCCATAGATTCAGTACTCTACAGAAAAACTTTTGAAGAATATAGCAAAGATTTAATGAAGGTAATGTCTCTATTGAACCATAAATTAGTCCCAAATCTTTTCACCATTTTTATGATTAAGGGCCTTCTAATTGCCATTTGCTTAGTCTACTCCATTTCACTAATCTCCTTCACTTCTCATTTCTCCAAAAGCTATGAGGATACAAATAAACTAGAAAATATCAACAAAGATTTAGAAGGAGAAACAAATATATCCCATATTCTCTTTGGTATTGCGGGGTCCACGAAAACGTGGAACAATCGCTCGCGTTACTCTGGTCTCTGGTGGAGACCAAATGTAACGCGAGGGTTTGTGTGGCTCGACAAGAAGCCCCACAAAGATGTGACGTGGCCCGAAAATTCCTTGCCCTATAGGGTCTCTCAAGACACATCCAAATTCAAGTACACTTGTTGGTTTGGTGACAGGTTAGTAGAACGAAGGGTGGTTAATTGAAATTTTTTTATCAAAAATTTATATTGTTATGTTGTTATATATTTAAGAGTCATTTCTAAATTTTTTTCCTTTGCATTATGAAATATTGAGTTGTAGGAACTCCCTCACGGATATTCTCCACAGGGGAGAACTCAGTTTGCCGTCTGAATCAGTCCCTCGATGGACTTAAACAAGCGTCCCGAAATAAATTTGCCAAATTTGCTTTGTATAGACATTTTGGGTGTTGCTAGTGAAATAGCCTTTCTAATCATATATTTTTGTTACTCCACCAATTTTCATAAAGTATTCGATCCAATTTAATAGTAGTTCCCCAAAATTTAAAAATTATTTTCTAATTGAACCCATACATGTTTTTGGAGGTCTTGTTGTTGCTGGTTTAATTTGTCTGAAAATATACATATAACATATCCATATTTTTTCACCACGACGTGCATTTTAATTTGTGTCACGACTAGTACTTGACCTACTTTTATTTTGTCTAGATATAATCCAAGCAAGTTCAAGTACTTGAAAAACATCTTTATCTAAATAAATATGATTATAGACTATATATAAAGGTTTGGTGAAATTTTTTACTTCGCCATTGTAGATCAGCTGTGAGGATCGCGAGAATTGTAAAGGAGAGCTTTGAACTAGGGTTGTCAAATGTGAGATGGTTCGTAATGGGAGATGACGATACAATATTTTTTACGGAGAATTTAGTGACGGTTTTGAGTAAATACGATCACAATCAAATGTATTATATTGGTCGGAATTCCGAAAGTGTGGAGGCAAATGTGATGTGTTCCTATAATATGGCTTATGGCGGTGGCGGCACCGCTATTAGTTATCCACTCGCGATGGAACTCGTTAAGATTTTAGACGATTGCATTAATCGTTACCATTACGTGTTCGGTTCTGATTTGATGATATCTAATTGTATGGCTGAGATTGGTGTTCCTCTTACAAAAGAACTCGGTTTCCATCAGGTACATATATACCCCACAACTTTTGAATATTATTTAAGTTGAATTTTTTAGTTAATTTTTTTTACTTTTTTTTTTTAAAGATGGATATACAAGGGAGCCCGCGAGGGCTATTAACAGCCCATCCCGTGGCGCCACTTGTCTCACTTCACCATCTAGACCTATACGTGGTCCAATCATTAATTCCATCAATGACCCAATTTGACTCGATAAAGAAACTCATCGAGTCTTACAAAAATGACCCGAGTCGAACAATGCAACACACTTTGTGCTATGATTTAAATAGAAACTGGTCATTATCAGTATCATGGGGCTATTCGGTGCAATTATATCCATGGCTAATGAATGCAAGAGAATTGGGGCTACCAATGCAAACGTTCAAGACATGGATCGGGTCCAAAGAACCGTTCATATTTGATACTCGGCCCAATTATGTAGATCCATGTAAAAGGCCCATTGAGTTTTATTTGGATCAAGTTATTGGGCTTCAAAATGGTGAAACGTTTACAAGTTATAGCACTTTTATTGGTCATGATTCTAATAAGCAATGTGAGAACCAAAAGTATAAATCAGCATTAGCCATTCGTATGGTTAATGTTACGGCTCCGATTCTATCTCCCCTAGTATGGAGACAGGTAAAATCTCCATCCTATCTATTTTATTTTACGTGAATCTGTTCGATAACGAACAAATTTTGTTAGTGAACCTTAAATACATTATTTGTGATTTTTTGTTTTTTAAAAAATTGCAGGCGCCACGTCGACAATGTTGCGAGATAATTAATGTTATTGAGAATGTGCTAAATATTAAAATTAGAAGTTGCAATCAGTGGCAACCAGTAACGACGCCGTTTCAAGACAAGTATGGAGACTTTGCCTATTTTCAAAGATTAGTTTGATGTACTTATTAATTTTGGGAAAGAAAATTTAATTTTTTTTCGCTATCAATTATTTCAAAAAAAAAATTGTGAGTTGTTGGAAAATAAATAAATAGTAGTGTTTCATTTTAAAAATAAATATTATTTTAATTCAAATCACAAACTTAAAGTACTATTTTAAATATTTTCTCTCACTTTTAAAAAAGAAATTTCTAACAATAATTACTACTTTATAAGATAAATATATAAATTTAAGTAATTTTATTGAAATAGAAAAATCACTATAATCTAATATTTTCCCCACCACATCTCTTTTAGTTTTGTGTTTTTCTTTTTGTCATTTACTTGTTTTCTTGAAGTATTTAATTTCTTTTTGACTTACATTAGCACAAAACAAAATGATTAGGTAAGTAAAAGTTAAAAGTTGTTGCTAGATTAGGCTAGGAAAAATCTATGTTGCATGACCACTTTTTGGTGCTTTTTGAGGACAATTATTTAACTACTTTTGTCTTATGTTTTATTCTATTTCCTCAATTTAGCATAAAGTTGTCATGACCTTAAAATTTGCCTCATACATTTTGTCCTCATATTAATGTCACATATATCAATACAACTTTCCCTAGGTTTATCACTCGAGGCAACTTCACTCCTAAATTTGCGTACAATAGATTCTTAATCTTTCTCCGAAAGTCATATTATATTAAAATTTATTGTATCAAATTTTCATTTTTTTAATTAATGACGCTCTAATATAAAAAATTTGAATGATAATTATATAAATTTTGAAAAGTTACATATTTAACTGTTCAGACAGAAATATTAACAATTAATAAATTATTAATTCGATCGGTTATTTTTTTATTTTTGGATGGCTATACAATAGATTTCTTTATAAATATCACCTCTATACAAGATAGAACTATCACTTATTTCCATCTACACTTAAGTTTTTCTAATTAATAATGGCTACTTCCCTATCTAAACAACTTCATTTTCTATTGATACCTTTAATGTCTCAAAGCCATATAATACCATTAGTAGACTTTGCAAAATTACTAGCACTTCATGGAGTCAATGTCTCAATTATCACAACACCTATCAATGCCAAAAGGTACAAATCAATAGTCACACATGCCCTAAAATCTAGTCAAAAAATCCAACTAATTCCTCTTCATTTTCCAAGCCAAGAAGTTGGATTACCTCAAGGATGTGAAAATTTGGACACACTCAAATCACTAGAGTTGTTTAAAGATTTCTTTTTGGCTAGTGAAATGATGCAAAAACCACTAGAGAAATTAATTCAAGATTTGGAACCAAAGCCAAGTTGTATCATTTCAACTAGTCCTCTTATTTGGACTCAACAAGTTGCTAATAAATTTAAGATTCCAAGGTATATATTCCAAACTATTTCTTGTTTTACCCTCTATTGTTCTCACATGCTAAATGAAACAAAAATACATGATAAGGATTCATTCTTGATTCCTAATATTCCACACAACATTGAGTTTACAAAAGGTCAAACATTGAATGGCATTATAACAAAGCAATCTCAAGATATGCAAAGTATTATAGATCAAATTAAACAATCTCAAGACTTGGCTAGAGGTACTTTGATTAATACTTTTGAGGAATTGGAGCCTTGGTATGTTGATTCATACAAGAAAGTTGTGAACAATGTATTTTGTGTTGGTCCAGTATCATTATGTAACAAAGAAATTGATGAAATGGTTGATAGAGGTAACAAGGCCTCAATTGATGAGCATATTTGTTTGAAGTGGCTTGATTCTATGAAGCCAAAATCAGTCATTTATGCTTGTTTTGGTAGCCTTTGTCAAATTTCATTCTTGCAAATGAAGGAAATTGGATTAGGGTTAGAGTCATCAAATGTGCCTTTTATTTGGATAATTAGAGGGCTAAATTTTACATTAGAAGTCGAAAAATGGCTAAGGGATGAAAATTTCGAAGAGAAGGTTAAAGGAAGAGGGATGATTATCCGAGGTTGGGCCCCACAAGTTCTAATATTAACTCATCCATCAGTCGGAGGATTTCTGACACACTGTGGATGGAATTCAACTTTAGAAGGAATTTCAAGTGGCGTACCAATGATTACTTTTCCTATGTTTGCTGAACAATTTTATAATGAGAAATTCATCGTAAATATTTTGAAGATTGGGGTTCGAGTTGGAGTTGAAGTGAGTATTAACTCTTGGAATGAAGTGCAGAATGGAGTGTTAGTTAACAATGATCAAGTCAAAAATGCAATAAATCAATTATTGGGTAAAGGATTAGAGGGTGAAGAAAGAAGAAAAATAGCAAAGAATTTGACACATATTTCAAAGAAGGCAATACAAGAAGAAGGTTCTTCATACTTGAATATCAAATTATTGATTGAAGATGTCATGGAGCAACTTAAGGATAAGGAGGGGGGAGCCAATAATAATGTGGCTAGAACAATGTAAAGTTTCTAACTAGAAAATGGGTATTTTATTGTTTGTAATGACAAGAAAAAGTGGTCAAAATAAGTGTCATTTCTTGTAGTGTAATGTAATATGGAGTGTCAAATTATATTATCCTTTTATTTACTATTTTTGTCAAATTTAATTTACATGATATACTTTCCTTTTTAGTCTGTTTCAAAAATCTTTTTTTTTAAAAAAGTTTGTATGTAATCAAAGAGTGTCACATTAAGACTTTCGTTAAGTACAAACAAATAAGACCATGATATCATTGCCCTAGTGTGAGCTCAATACATTTTGACAATTTTTCAAACGTTTTTTTAAGACTTTCATTAATTCGAATCAACGAACAAACCTACAAATTAAAGGCTTCACAACAAAGTAGAAATATGTTGATAAAGTCATACATCTGAATAATATTTTTTTAATATGTGTAAAAATAGTTTCGTCTACTTTGGACATTCAATTTAAGAGGCTTAACGCAATAGTTTTAATGGTCAACATTGAGTCCTCAATTTGTATTTAATTTGTAGTTTGTAACATTTGACTTCAATAATAGTGTGCTTTATGTTTTCTCTTTGTTTTGCTTTTCAACCAAAAAATAATAATAAAATGAGTGTGTTTTAATTAGAATGATAATTGATACATCATCAGTGTTTTGGTTTAATTAGTTCTCTTTTAGTTTATTTGTTTTCACTTGATTTAATCATCAAATTAAAGTACTTAAATATCAATTTTATGAATCTCGATTACAAATTATAATTGTCTATTCTAAATTTAGTCGATAGAATATAACTATAGAAAGTAATCAATATCGAAATTATCGAACCTCGCAAACCAAAACCAAAAAGTGAAAAATTGAACCATATCAAATTATTTCGACATAATATTGGTTTAGCATTTTATAAAGTCTAAAAAATCGAATCATTAATATTTTAAAATTGTACCAATTTTACGATAGCTGGGTGATTTGTGGATATATAGGCCACACATTTAATAAAGGGGCAAGGAAAAAATTGTGGTATAGATAATACAAACTTTTATTATTGAAATAAGAGTGTTGTACTTAAATCTTGCATACGTATCTTATATTTTATTCTTATGTTATTTTTTTCTAGCGAATAAAGATTAATGACTTATTAAAACCTAAGTCGCTCAGACTCACTTAAAATGTTACCGTATTCATATCAAATTCTTCAAAAATATATTATTTTTAGAGAATTTGACATACACCATTCGACATTTTTAAAGAATTCAAGCAATATAAATTAAAACATTATTTGTGATCTATCGTAAAACCAAATCTTCCTCGATATTGCGACTACAACATAAGAAACAATATTTTCTATATAAAAGTTGTAATTTTAGTTCATATACCCCATGTTTGTCATTAATGCTCCCAACCACAAATTACTGCATTGGTCCATGTGGGCCCACTATTTAGTAATTCATTCATCATTAATATCTATAAAATATTATGTCCTTATAACAAAAAAAAAAAAAAACTTTAATAAGTTAGAGTATGCTATTGTGGAAAATACATTAATAACTTCAATAATTTATTAAAATTTATGTGAATGATTGTGACGACTCTTCAAATCCTATTCAATCGCTTGTTTCCTCCTTGTTTTTGAGTAGATGCATGACATCTTCAATCAATAATTTGATATTCAAGTATGAAGAACCTTCTTCCTGTATTGCCTTCTTTGAAATATGTGCCAAATCCTTTGCTATTTTTCTTCTTTCTTCACCCTCTAATCCTTGATCCATTAGTTGATCTATTGCTTTCTTGACTTGATCCTTGCTAACCAATACTCCACTCTTTTCTTCATTCCAAGAGGTAGTACTCACTTCAACACCAACTCGAACTCCCGTCTTCAAAATATTTACGATGAATTTTTCATTGTAAAATTGTTCAGCAAACATAGGAAAAGTAGCCATTGGCACGCCACGAGATATCCCTTCTAGTGCTGAATTCCATCCACAGTGTGTTAGAAACCCTCCAACAGACGGATGAGACAATATTAGGACTTGTGGGGCCCAACCTCGAATAATCATCCCTCTTCCTTTAACCCTCTCTTCAAAATTTTCATCTCTTAGCCATTTTTCAACTTCTAATGTAAAATTTAGCCCTCTAATTATCCAAATGAAAGGTACATTTGATGACTCTAACCCTAATCCAATTTCCTTCATTTGCAAAAATGAAATGTGACAAAGGCTACCAAAACAAGCATAAATGACTGATTTTGGCTTCATAGAATCAAGCCAATTCAAACAATTAATATCCTCATCAACATAGGCCTTGTTTCCTCTATCAACCATTTCATCCATTCCTTTATTACATAATGACACTGGACCAACACAAAATACTTTGTCCACAACTTTCTTGTATGAATCAACATACCAAGGTTCCAACTCCTCAAAAGTATTTATCAAAGTACCTCTAGCCAAATCTTGAAACTTCTTCATTTTGTCCACAAGACTCTTCATATCTTGAGTAGATTGAGGCAATTGAGCTTTTGTAAACTCAATCTTGTGTGGGACATTAGGTATCAAGAATGAATCGTCATCCAACACAAGGGTATCTTGTATTTTTGTTTCATTTAGCATATGAGAACAATAAAGGGTGAAACAAGAAATAGTTTGGAAAATATACCTTGGAATCTTGAACTTATTAGCAACTTGTTGAGTCCAAGTGAGAGGACTAGTAGAAATGATACAACTTGGCTTTGGTTCCATATCTTGAATCAATTTCTCTAGTGGTTCTTGCATCATTTCACTAGCCAAAAGGAAATTTTTAAACATTTGTAGTGAATTGAGTGTGTCCATATTTTCACATCCTTGAGGCAATCCAAATTCTTGGCTTGGAAAATGAATAGGAATTAGTTGAATATTTAGATTGGATTTTAGAGCATGTGTGACTATAGATTTGTATTTTTGGGCATTGAGAGGTGTTGTGATAATGGAGATTTTGACTCTATGAAGGGCTAGTAATTTTGCAAAGTCTATTATTGGTATAATATGACTTTGAGACATTAAAGGTATCAATAGAAAATGAAGCTCTTTAGATAGGGAAGAAGAAGCCATTGTTTGAGGGGGAAAAAATTGTGTTCAAAGTGTATGAGGAAATAGTTAAATGGTGAAATTTATAAATAAGGAGAAGTCTATTGAGAAATGTGATATGGTTGGATCACATTAAATGGATGTGACTAATTCTATGGCAATAAATAAGGAAGGAAATTAACACTTTTTGTCCCTTAAATATTATATAAAAAACAAATTGGTCCTTGGGGTTTTGGTTAAGTACATTTAAAATTTAATTGATTAATACATGCATTTTTTATTCCTCCGATCTATGAAACTTCATAAATTCAATAAATTATTTAAGTTCTAATCAGTCATTGATAACAATGTTTTATGTTTAATTTAGTACTATTACTTCTTATTTGAAGATAATGTAGTTCTGGAAAAAAGAGAGTAAATATTACATATTTCTGATGGATAGGGATGAAAAACGCAATTTGTAGTTAGTTGGAAGTTATAGCCAAATATTATAAGGACCTAAATAATATTTTATCAATAATAACGGAAGTGTATTTATTCCTAAAAAGAAAAAGAAAAAAGTACTAATAGACTCTTGTTATTATCCTCAAAAGTCTCCAAGTATGATGTACCATGTATTTTTATTTTTTATTTTTGTTAGATATCACTTTGTTTTTTTTATTAGGTAATCACTTTTTTCTTTCATATTCAAATTCAAAATACATATTGAATTTTGATTAAATTTAAATTTATATATTAGAAGATTTATTTTCCGAAGTAACACTTTTAGCGAAAATTTAGACTTTTTAGATTTTAATAAATAACATTAGATTTCTAACTATACGTTAAAAAAAAAAACGGAAAATGAATTAAAATAATACTTACTCAATTTGTTTACAACACCTTTTCCTTAAATATAGTATTTTATAATTAGCATGATATATCTATCCCTTGATTTTCTCCTATATAGTTGGTCACTATTTTAATTGTTATCAATCTCTTAATTAACCTTATTCATTTTCTATTTTGGTTCTTTGTTTCATCCTTTTCTCTAGGAATTTCTTTTACTGCTTTGAAAATTTAATTTAATTTTTATATTTAGTTTTATTTGAAAATCATTTTTAAAAAAAATAAACCAAGTATTTTTATTCCTTAAATCTGTTCTTATTTCTTAAATTTGTTTTGTTTTTAGAATATTGTAATATATATTTTAGACGAATACTTTTATTTTTAGGGATCAACATAAAGTTGACAATATATTTCTGTTTGAAAAGACTGCTTATTTTACTATTAACATCTTATTCAAGGGTTTTTATTTAAAAATTATTTTAAAAAATAAATAAGTATTCTTATTTCTTAATGTATAATTTATAATTAGCATCTCATATAAAATAAATCAAGTTTATCAGCTTGTACAAAATTTTCATACGGAATGAAATGAGTATACCTTGTTACATAATAATTCACACGATAAATTTAACTTTAACCAATATTATTGAAATCAATTTATATACCAATTTCATATATTAAATATTAATTTTTTTGATAACTCACTGCATGTAATTTTTATACAAAATTCATTCAAAAGATTAACCACGAATGTGTGTATATAGTTGTTATACAATTAGACTTAAACGAATTCATGTTATATATATGCAATTGATATATAAGTAGAATTTCAATGTGTAACTAATGTGGATATAAAAATACAAATCGCATATCATATTCATATCAAGATATTTAGTAAATCTAATTTATATTCGATTAGTATATAAATAAAACTTCAATGAATAACAAATATTCAAATTTCATACAAAATTCAAACCAAATACTTTTGTGTATACATTTAATATGTAACTGAATTTCAATGGTATAAATTAACTTACACAGTTTGAATATTACGTAATTGCTTATGTATACAAAATTACGTAAATGAAAAAATAAATATGAAATATAATATAGAATAGTTACCCTTTTTGACCCTTGGTGGCTATGCTGAATTTTCAGTAATTGGTATGCTGGAATTTTTTATCAAAGTAAGTCATTATTAAAATTACTTCATCAAAATAATTTTATTTTTTAAAATTTTACAAAACTAGTATAAACGTAGTTCACAGTAACGTTTTATGTTATATTTTATTCAAAAAAATTCAATAACAAAAAGACAAAAAGCTAACAGATTAAACAGAATTAATGTAGCCATCTTTAAAAACTTGACAAGAATCATTTTGAAGTGTAGCCAATTATTATTTTGAAAAAACTAAATTAAATTAATGTCCAAACATACCCTTGGAAAGCTAATTATAAACTTTCCAAATAGTAGTGCACAAAATTAATTATTTACACCTATCTAAATAAAAAATATCCAATTTCATATACAATAAAAAAACTCATCTTTAAAAACTTGACAAGAATCATTTTGAAGTGTAGCCAATTATTATTTTGAAAAAATTAAATTAAATTAATGTCCAAACATACCCTTGGAAAGTTAATTATAAACTTTCCAAATAGTAGTGCACAAAATTAATCATTTACACCTCTCTAAATAAAAAATAATCCAATTTCATATACAATAAATCTTGAGTTTTTGATTTTTTGTCAAGTTATTTATAACTTTTCTCAATTTATACCACCACTAATTTCAACAATCTAATTCTTAATTCAATTTACTTTGCTATTAATAAAGCTAGTACAAGTAAAAACATCACACAAACTTTTGATTACTCACAATGATTAATTCCCAAGATAAACAACTTCACTTCCTATTAATTCCTCTATTGTCCCAAAGCCAAATTATACCTTTAACAAATTTTGCAAAATTATTAGCTCATCATGGAGTTAATGTCTCAATTATCACAACTAATGTCAATTCATTAGTCACTCAATCTTTTAATTCCAACATTAAAATCAAATTAGTTCACCTTAATTTCCCATCTCAAGAACTTGGTTTGCCTAAAGGATGTGAAAATATGGAACTAATGTCAATGTGAAACCCACTAGCTTTTTCGTTGACCCTATATTTGTATTAGAAAATCAAATAAATATATATGTATATCAACTTGTGAACTCCTAAAAAAATTAATTGACAATTCAGTGATAAGGAAGGGACAGTGGAAATGTCTTTCACACCCGTATTGTGGGTTCAAACCCCACTATCAATCTTCTTCCTAAAATGTAGAACCCCCAAATTTTTAATCTTGCCTCCGCTTCTGCATGCAGAGTATCATGATTCGTCAACTTAAATTGTCACATGACTTACCACGAGGCACTTTAATTATTACGTTCGAGCTAGGAGATGGAGCCAAGGTATGTTGACCAATACAAAAAATTTATGAGTAATGTTTTTTGTGTTGGTCATGTATCATTATTCAACATGGAAATAGATGAGAAGGTTAATAGAGATAACAATGCTTCTATCAATGAGCATAGTTGTTTGAAGTGGCTTGATTCAATGAATTCAAACTGTGTCATTTATGCTTCATTTGTAGTCTTTGTCACATTTCATTATCACAAATAAAAGAAATTGGATTAGGTTTGGAATCATCAAATGTCCCCTTTATATGGATAATTAGGGAACTAAATGTTTCATTAGAAGTTGAGAAATGGCTAAGTGATGAGAATTTTGAAGAGAGGGTAAATCCTAGAGGCAGAGTTATCGAAGGGTGGGCCCCACAACTTTTGATCTTGTCTCATCCGTCAATTGGAGGATTCTTAACGAACGGTGGATGGAACTTGACTTTAGAAGGACGCTATGATGTACCGATGATTACTTTTCCTATGTTTGTTGAATAATTTTACAATGAGACGTTAATTGTGAATGTATTGAAAATTCGAATTCGAGTTGGGATTGAAGGGGAAGGAAGCAATGCAAGAAAGTGGATCTTCTTACACGAATATCAATTGTTGATTCAAGATGTCATGCATTTAGTCAACAATTAGGGGTCAAAGCATTGTACTAATTATGCAGAAGTAAAATTAATAATATCGAGTTATATATTGTAGAATAAGTACCCTATTGAATCTTGTATTGAAATTATTTTACTTGAATTTCTTCAATTTTGGTTTAAATCGCAATTCGAATTCACTAGAGTTTAAGAGTTAATCAACAATATTGAATGAGTGTATGATGTTGAATACACTAGTTTTTTACTGATTCTTCAACTTAAGGGGAAAAAATTATATGTCAAGACACTAATTATTAAGTACAAATATGACAGGATATCACAGATGACAAATTTGGAACAATAATATATATATTAGTAAGGTATATTATCAGTATATTTTTGTATATTCTTTATTAGCCTTTGAGTCAATATGTTAGAGAGTGTTTCCTCCTTAATTTAGTAGCCATTCTTGTCCATCTATAAATAAAACATCCATGTAGAACCCAGAATAACTTCGATCAATAATTTAGCTTGATCTTAGTAAATTGTCTTTATTAGATTTCAGAATTCATAAACATGAAAGGCTAACTCCGACTATAAGTTTGCGCTGTGAAATCAACCTTTAATTTCTAGACCCTACATGACAATGCAGGATGCTTCGTAAATCAAATTATACACACTTTTTTCATGAAGTGATTACATATATGAATATGATCACTAGAGGTGAAAAAAAACTTTAATACTATCGGAGTGTGTGTGTGTATATATATATATATATGAATTCTTTATTGCCAATATGATGAGTTCATAATGAAAGTGTAATCCAATGTTATTACTCATGTGTTTGCTTATTTGGAAAAGCTGAATACTTCAAAGGTAGGGTTTGGACTTAGGCAGATGGAATTAAGTATACATGTATATATGTGGCATACCAAGAAAGAGCAATTTGCTCAACCAAATGATGATTATGCCATTATAAGTAATAGCATCTATAGATAAAATATTGTTGTACAAAAGCTATTGAGTTTCCGCAAATCAATCTTGCATAAACAGACAATACCTTTTGATACTTGAATCAAGAATGTTTTGCAATCTATATGTACATAATCACACTACATAGTAAATGAAAGCCAATATATCAGTAAAAATAAGAATTAGCGACCAACAATTTATGTCACTAAATACGAAAATATTGAATAAATGTGTAAGAAAAGAATAAAGGTAATGGCAACACTAATTTGATATTAAGAGGTGGTGGAAATTCAGATATCAAAACTCTTTGTGGGCTAAATTTGTAATCTAACATATAAACAGGCAACCAGCTATAACTTTTGAGTAATAAGAACCTTCTTTACAAAAAATTTGATACTCTAAAATTCTTAGTTTGTAAAGTTACTCACCCTCTTTGATAAAATAAGACTCAATATACATATGTGATCAGAAATTGCTCTACAAAATGGGGGGGGGGGGGGGGGGGAATCATA
>JAJOOS010009349.1:0-45621 GCA_029582725.1 Solanum chiquidenum | reverse complement strand
AGTTATGATTCATTATATGAAGATCTCAATAACAATATATCTATTCGATAATTAGGAATAGAACTTTTAAAAGAAACATGAATTCAAGAACTCAAAATCAACTTATCTCAAGAATACTCAAATCTAGGGAAAGTATCGTAGATTACTCTTTTACTGATGTGAAAGTAGATGTAGGGCGTGAGGACGAACTAGTCCAACACTATGATAACCTTACATACCTAGAAGAATAAGATTCTTGAAGAATCTTGAAGAAGAACTTGATTAGAAGCCTTGAAACCCTAGCTTGAAGGTAAACAATCAAGAAAACCTTTCTTGAGGTTCTTGAATTAGTTTCTTGAAATCTCTATGGCCAAGAATTTTGATTTTCATTTTTTGAGCCTTTTATTAGTAAACAAATCTGTTTATGGTTTTCTTGGGGTAAAAGACAAAAATGACTCTTTTTAATATTTTCCCGTCGGCTAATTCGTAACAGCACTGTATAGGTTACTAAAATAGTCATAACTTTTACATTTCATCAAAGTTCTTTTTTACACATGATCTTCAATAAAATGGTGAGATAGAAGTATAACAAATCAATTTAAGTGATAATTTTGCAGATTTATTTACTAAGGCATTGCCAACTTCAATATTTGAGAATTTGATATATAACATTAAAATGTGTCATTTCCAAGATATCAAGTAAAGTTTTAAGTAGGGGGAGTGAGATACGTGTTATACTCTTTTCCTTAACCATGGTTTTGTCTCAAATGGGGTTTTCTAGTAAGGTTTTTAATGAGGCAACACTCAAGGCGTATTATTAGATGTGTGTACTCTTTTTCCTTCACTAGGCTTTTTCCCACTTTGTATTTTCTAGTAAGGTTTTAAAGAGGCATGTTATCTATGGATATCCAACGAGAAGGGTTATAAATTCATTGAATTTTGAATTATCCATTTACTTAATCATGAACTACTTACATTAATGTATATATATTCCCTAGGTCCTATGAATCATTTTGGATAAAAAATGTATCTATTATTTATGACATTTAACATGGTGACTTTCAGAGTGATTTCTCAACCTAAAATAGGATTGTCGTTCACCATCTAACAGATACTTGAAGACATTTGAATAAGATGATATCTACATTCTACTTTGTATATCTCTTGTCTACCTTGCTTGTTCTATATTGTTTATATTTTACAACATTTACTATTTTGAGTTGGTTTTTTTGTAACAAAGAAATGGAGAAAAAGATTGTTTTTGCATTACAATGGCCTTTCCTAGTTTTCATATTGTTATGGGAGTAAATATCTCAAAAGGTCACTCAACTGTGAGAAATTATGTACCAAAGTCATTTAACCTTGTTTTATATCAATAAGATCATTCAACTTAGATTTTTTCTCTTATAAAATCACTCAACAAAAATTATCATTAAAAATCCATTTTACCCTATCAGCATTATTAATTTAAGAAATAGTATAAGGGACAATAAACCCTCTTAATCTTAAATCATTGACTAGAAATAAGTTAAATTATTTCATATATTTTAAAAAAGTCAAAACCAACCTCCTATTGATATGAATTTTGTAACATGCGTGTGAATTTGCCATTATATCAGATTGATTAATTTGAAAGTTAAAGAGTAGCTAAGGTTTTTTAGATGACATCATGATTGTGAATGAGGATTGAGTTATTGTCAAATTGGGATCGCTTGGGATTTGAAGAAAAAAAAAGGATATCAAGTGCATTTAGAGAAATGCTACTTATAGGTTTTATTTTTTTTAAATGTTATTTTCTTAACAGTCAAATGGAAAAAGTCTAGATCTTCCTGCATTTATATTTCTATAATAACTAGAAATGTTTATATTATGAAATATTATTTTAGTATTTTTTTCATTTTTGTTCCGAAAAGAACATAAAAAAAAACTATCATAAATTGAAATTTATTTTTTTTACTATATTTTTCCTTTTGAAAACATGTTAGGCTTATGTTATACCAAAAGGACATGGAAATATAATAAATTCTTATTCAAAATTAAGTAGATGAAATAAATTTTTCTTCTTGGTTCGATGAAATAAAGTTTTGAATACTAATAATACTGAATAAAATGGATTAAGATAATTTAGATCTCTAAAACATTTTCATGAGACTTTAATGATCAGAAACAAAAAGGAGAAGAGATAAGAAGAAGAAAATAGGGGAAAGAGATAAGAAGAAGAAAGTAGGGAAAAGAGAGAAGACTTATCAGTTCTTTTGAGGGATAATTTTACAATGAAGAGGACCCCTCGGGGAAAATTGACTTGGTCCCAAAGTTAGGGTACCTAATGTTCTCTACAAGATAGACATTCACTATATTTATAACACTCCCCTTGAATGTCTAATTCATAGAGAATATGTCTCGTTAAAAATCTTACTTAAAAAGCTTTTAAAAAAACGCTCTACTGAAGTAAAGAGTATATATATCTAATAATATGTATCTAGGCTGCCTCATTAAAAATCTTACGAGGAAAATCTAATGGGACAAAACCTTATAAGGGAAAAAGAGTACAATGCGAAATAACTCTCGCTAATGAGAACATCTATCCAAAGAATCGAATCTTCACATTCCAAGCTTGTGCACCATCTTCTTGAAAGTTGCAGTTGGTAGAGACTTCGTGAATAGGTCAGCCATATTGTCACTTGAACGAATCTGTTGCACATTTATATCTCCATTCTTTTGGAGATCATGTGTGTAGAAAAGTTTTTGCGAAATGTGTTTTGTTCTATCTCCTTTTATGAATCCTCCCTTTAGTTGTGCTATGCATGCTGCACTATCTTCACATAAAGTTGTGGGTACTTTGTCACACTCCAAATCACATTTTTCTCGAATGAGATGTATCATGGACCTCAACCACAAACATTCTCTATTTACTTTATGAATGGCTATTATCTCAGCATGATTTGATGAAATGGCTAGGATAGACTGCTTTGTAGATCTCCAAGATATGTCAGTATCCCCACATATAAACACATAGCTTGTTTGAGATCGAGCTTTGTGTTGGTCGGATATATATCCTGTATCAACATAACCAACAAAATTGGGACTGCAATTGTTAAAATAAAATAAGCTCATATTGGTAGTTCCTTTTAAATATCGTAATAAGTGTTGGATCCCATCCCAATGTCTCCTAGTAGGAACAAAATTATACCTTGCTAACAATTTAACTGAAAAGGCTATATCAGGCCTCGTAGTGTTAGCAAGATACATTAGTACACCAATTGCACTAAGATATGGTACTTCAGTACCAATAATTTCCTCATTATTTTCTTGAGTTCAGAATGGATCCTTATTCACATCAAGTGAACCAACGACCATCAGAGTACTTAATGGATGCGCTTCATCCATACAAAATCTTTTCAACACTTTTTATGTGTAGGTAGATTGATGAACAAAAAAATTGTATGTCAAATGCTCAATTTGAAAACCAAGACATTATTTTATCCTACCAAGATCTTTCATCTAGAATTCATTCTTTAAATAATCAATTCCCGTTGAAGCCAATAGTTCCAATAAGGTTTATGTCATCAATATAAACAGCAAGTACAACAAATTCTGATGTTGTTTTCTTTATAAAAAATACATGGGCAAATTGCATTATTTGTATAACCTTCCTTAAATAAATACTCACTAAGACGGTTGTACCACATGCGTCCAGATTCCTTCAAACCATACAATGATCTGTACAATTTAATTGAATACATTTCCCAAGATTTTAAACTACATTCTTTAGGCATCCTAAATCCTTCAAGAATTTTCATGTATATCTCATTATCAAGTTATCTATAAAGATAGGTTGTAACCACATTCATCAAATGTGTTTTAAGTTTATCATGGACTGTGAAACTAATGAGATAATGTAATGTTATTGAATCCGTAATGGTTGTGTCTTCATAATCGACACCAGGCTTTTGTGAAAATTCTTGTTCAACAAGGCGTGCTTTATACCTTTGTATTTAATTTTTCTCATTTCTATTTTCGTACAAAAATTCATTTATAGACAATAGGTTTAATACGATTAGGTGTTTGAACTATAGGTCCAAAAACTTCACACTTGATAAGTGAATTCAATTCTGATTGAATTGCTTCTTGCCGTTTTGTTCAATCATTTTTTGTAGATTCAAGATCCTCACTATCTTGCATGATTTTTTTGTAACATTATATATAAATACATAATCAACCACTATTTTTTATTTCGATTAATTTCAGTATCTCTTGAATCTATGAAAAGTTCATTATTTTCTTGAGTCTCAAGCTCATTGATTCCTTCATGGATATCAGAATTATTCAAATTTGGAACTTCCATATGAGATTCTTTTATAGTGTCATCTTGGCCTTCAATTTTTCCTTTTTCTAGGATTTTGATCCTTAGAACCCAATGGTCTACCACACTTTGAGTGTGCTTTTGACTCATTAGCTATGACACTAGTGGATGGTCCTATAAGGACATCAATTTGAATTGGGACATTCTCTGTAGGAATATGTGATTTAGTAATCCTTTTCAAATCTTTATATGTGTTCGGCATTTGATTTGCAATTTTCTGCAAGTGAATGATCTTTTGTACTTCTTGCTCATAAATAGAAGAACATGGATCAAGATGAGACAATGATAAATTTTTCCACAATTTTTTTCTTTTTATGTCACTATTCCCCCCCACCCCTTAATTTTTGGAAAATTGTCTCATCAAACCAATAATCTGTAAATCGAGCAGTAAACATGTCTCCAGTTAATAGTTCAAGATAGAGAATAATGGAGGGCATTTCAAACCAAACATATATTCCTAACCTTCTTTGAGGGTCCATCTTAGTGCGGTTTGGTGGTTCCACAGGCACATGTACAACACATTAAAAAATTCTTACATGGGATATAATAGGTTCTTGACCCACAACCTATTGCAATGGAGAAATTTTATGACAATTCGTCGATCTGAGATGAATAAGTGTTGCAGCATGCAAAATTGCATGACCCCTTATAGAAGTGGACAAACTAGTTTGCAGAAGCGATGATCTTGCTATCAACCGCAGAAGTTTAATTAATAACTTAGCAAGGCCATTCTGAGTATGAACATGAGCAACATGGTGTTCAACTTTTATCGCAGTTGATGGGCAATAATCATCAAATGATTGAGATGAAAACTCTGCAGCATTATTAAGGCGAATAGACTTAATCTAATTATCAGAAAAGTGTGCCCTTAATCTTATTATTTGTGCCAACAATTTTTCAAATGTCAAGTTACGAGATGACAATAGGCACACATGAGACCATCTAGAAGAAGCATCTATTATGACCATAAAGTAACTAAACGACACACTAGGTGGGTGAATAGGTCCACATATATTCTCATGTTTATGTTCCAAGAATGCAGGGGACTCAATATCAACTTTCATTGGTGATGGTCTCACAATTAACTTGCCTTGTTAAAAAGCAGTACAACAAAATTCACAATTTAAAAGAATTTTTATCTCCTTTAATGGATGTCCATTTGAATTTTATATAATTCGTCTCATCATTATAGACCCAGGATGTTCCAGACAGTCATGCCAAAGTACAAAAGTATTGAAGTCAATAAACATCTGATTTACTATAGAATGTGCCTCAATTGCAATAATTCTTGTCCAATACAAGCCAGAAGATAAAGCAGAAAACTTTCTATAACACATGTCTGCCTAGAAATATTTTTGGTGATACAAAGATATTCAAGATTTATTTCATCCATTGATTGGATATGATAACCATTTTTATGGATATCTTTGAAACTCAACAAGTTTCTGCAAGACTTGGGAGAAAACATAACATTATTTATGATGAGTGTAACACCCCAATTTTTTTTTTTGAACTAAGACTCGAACCATTCTTTGTAGTGAGTGAGATTTTTGCAAGGAATTTAATTTTTCCTAAGTTTTAAGGTCACTAGATGTAGCACCCTAAGTTCCAAGAAGAACCAAAGAGAAAAGCATTCAAGTCATTCCTAAGTCTTCTTAAGTTTTGGGTCAACTTCAAATGATCATAACTCCTAGTACAGGATGAGTTAGGAGACCCATAAGATATTAAATTAAATCCCTTCAACTCTTCTTTCCAACGTCACCGAGTTTTCTGAATTCTGAGCTTTGAGTAAAAAGTTATGACTGATTTACTAACGACGTGCAAACCTGTCAGCAGCTCCGCGACGCGGGGCCAACACGGACCTCACTACCTGGTGGAAAATAATTCCGACTCCCAGCTCATTTTATTTATTTCTTTAGGGGTATTTTAGTCCTAAAACCCGTTAGAAGGTCATCTAAATTGCCCTAAACGTGTAGAAAATCAGTTTTCTTAAACCTAAACCCTCTCATTCACTCCAAAGATTTTACGCTCAAGAAATTCAAGAAACGCTAAAGCTAGGGTTCATCTTTCAAAAATTTCCTTCAAGTTGCTTCAAGAAGATGGTTCCTTCAGGTATGTAAGCTTCCATAGTGTTGGGTTTGTTCATCCACACGCCAATCATGCTAATTTCAGCTTTAAATTTGTTCTAAAAGTTGAAGCTTTGATGTTCTTGTTATGTATTCATGTATTTTCTAACGTTCTTGAAATGGGCTGAGATTGAGGAGTTCTTGAGGTTAATGTGTCGATTTATAGAGTGGTTAGAGTTAAATTCTGGTGTACATGTCCTGGGTATCTAAATCTAAAGAGGAATTGAGAAAAAAAATAGAATTTAGGCGATTTGGGGTTAGAAAACAAAGACGAGAAAAGTCGGGCAAATCTGGCACTTGGCTCCGCATCGCGGATCTGCCTCCCCATTTCATAAAGTTGTTTTTGCATCGCGGAGAGGTCACGGATCTCTCTGCCTCAAAAGTTATTTCGCGACCAAGTATTTTAATGCGTCTCCGCGTCGCGGACTAGCTTCCAAGCAGTGATTTTTTTTATCTTTTCTCATGTTTAGCTATCTAAAATCAATCTTAAGCATCATGAGATCTTTCCTATCATAAATCACAACCTTGAATTCATAAATCACATTCAAGGTAGAGTTGAGAGTCAAGTTTTGAGAATTCATTCGAACGTTCTAAGAAAGTCCTTTAAGTCCTTTTGAGGAGTCTTCTACAATTTCTAATAACTTGTTTCAAGACTCGAGCAAGCGAGTACGAGTGAGGAGAATGTATTCATGAGTCTACTTTATCATTACAAGATCCTTTATACCATGAAGCATAACTCTTGAATTCATAATTCACATTCAAGAGAGAGTTAACAGTAGAGTTCAAGAAAGCCTTTGAGTTCAATTGTGAATCCTTTGAGATTAACTATCGATTTGAACTAAGTTTTGGGGAAGTAAGTCAGAGAATGAGAAGAGTCGTATACATGATTTCCATATAGTTATGTAGACCATCGAGTCGAGTTGTTTCATGCCCATAATTTCGCATGAACTTCGTAAGTAGAGAATCTTTCAGAGAAGTGGTATCTTCAAGTTCTAAGCCTTTAAGTGTTGAGTTCCTAATCCCTTTTGAGAAGTATATTTGAGTCCTTGAGTTGAACATTTCATGCCCATAATTCCGCATGAACATTATAAGTCGAACAATCTTGAGATGAGAAGTATCTTTGAGTCGATGAGTTGAGTAGTTCATGCTCATAATTCCGCATGAACTCTGAGTTGAGAATTCTTGAAATGAGTAGTATCATTGAAGTTCTTGAGTTGCAAGTATTTTAGTTCTATCTATGGTTATTGAAAACCTTCCATTGAGTCGTTCATGTACATAATTCAGCATGAACCATATTTTAAGAAGTCTTTTACAAACGTTCTAACTTTGTTTTAAGACTTAAGTTTTGAGTTCCAGTAAAGAGTAGAGTTGAAGTTCTTTTTTTTCAAAAAGTATATGGGTACTAAGTATTCCCAAAGAGAAAATGTTTTCACATTTAAATAAGAACGGAAACTGAGATTTCCAAAGAGCCTTCAGGCTAGTTTTCAGAAAAGAGTAATCGCTTTCTAAATGAAGCAAGAGGGGAAGCTTTGATTTCCAAGATACCATTTCAGCTACGTTTTTGAGCACTAATCTCAAATCACAGAAAGAAGTATGTTTTTAAAATAGAAAGAACTAGTATATTTTTAGGAGTAGTATTGAGCACCGATATGGGGGAGAGTTCAGATAACTCACAGCCTCTATAAACCATGTAGCCACCATGGGTAGAAAAGGGTCATACTTTTTAGATGAACCCTTTTCACAATAGACTAGTGGATCCACTTAGTAGTTCAGGTCCTATGCCCTTGACAAGGTATAGGATGCTCTGGCAGTGTGAGGGAAATCGATGTATCATCACAATAGATCTTACGTGATGGTTGTCGGTTAAAGAAACTCCCATAGAAGTTATTGTATTCTTATATACACAGTTAATTATATTTTTAAATACATTTCATAGTTATGTTGTATCCTTGCATACACACAGAGTTGACAACATGTTTTTAAAGAGTTTGTTTCTTTATATTGCACTTGTTTTAAATTGCTTTATATTGAAATGAGTTCAGTCATATTGAGTTGAGTATTCAGAGTTGAGTACCCAGAGTCGAATATCATTTCTTTGAGTTGAGTATCTAATCTCTGAGTTGAGTATCTTATTCTTGAGTACTTCTGAGTTGAGTAAGTTGAGTATTTTTGAGTATCCTTGAGTATTCCTTGAGTTGAGTAAGTTTGAGAAGAGGTAAGTATGTTTCCTTTTAATCGAGTTTCAAGCTTATGTTATGCTTTAGAATTCCCCTTACTTGCTCGTACATTCCACGTACTGAGCCATTTGGCCTGCATCTTCTCATGATGCATATACAGGTATTCAGGATCATCAATAAGAGCTTTGTTGATGCATCCGAGAGTTCAAGTTAGCTATGGTGAGCCTCCTTGCTTCCGGAGGATTTCATTTACCTTTCAGTTATATCATTTGTTAGGATGTCGTGGGTCTTGTCCCGATTTCCATCTTTATCAGTTAGAGGCTTCATAGATAGTCAGTATAGTTGAGAAGTCTGTATTATTCATTTATTTTATTAAATGTTTTAAAGACTTAAGTTGCCTATTTTATGGCGAGTTGAATATATTTTATTATTCAGAGTTAAAGTTTGAAATTAAGTTTTATGAACTTTTATTTCAGTTTTTAAGCTTCGTATGCTTGAATCAGTTTTCCTCTTGTAGTCAGCCAGGATGAGGGTTCGCTTGGGGACCAACAATGGTCTTCGAATGCCGGCCAGGTCCAGGGTGTAGGCTCGGGTCGTGACAATGAGTTTAGTTCCCTTAGGCAAAATTATTATGGTTCTTCCAAAGTCCTCAATCGTATTAGTACTACCAAAAATTATAGTAACATTTATTTTGTTCATACTTAAATGAGAAAAATATTTGTCATTTTTGAATATCGTAAGTGTTGTACCAGAATCAATCAAGCAAATGTCTTCATAATTAGATAATATGCTTTGAGAATTGTCCATTTCTTCAAATAAAATGAAATAAATATCTATTAAGGCTTTATTACAAAGTAAAAGTTAGATAGTATAATAAACTAATAACCATCTTTTACTATGTAATTAATAAAGTAATAAACACATGCACATAGTATAACAATGTATAGTTTTTTTTTTTTTTTTTTTGTGCTTATATGAATAAGTTGTGTTACTTGACATTTTTACAAGTAAAAAAACGCATTAACTGGTGTACAATAATTAAATAGATATTCAATAGCTTTTCATCACACTATTTTTGATATACTTAATACACTCAATATATTAAAATTCAACCATCATACAATAAAAATATACAAAACTTATTAGAATACAAACTAATAGTAATTGTATTATTTATTCACTAGACCAATTTAAGTATTAGTTTATTATAAACACATAATAGGGTTTAGTGTTTGACTAAAAAGTATTCCTCGAAAACTTTTCCAAATATAAAAATCAGCTCAAATATCCGAGATTAAAATACAAATAAAATGTACATTTATCAATGACATTAATAAGATGCAGTTTTTTTTGTTTTCTTTTTAGCAAGAAAATAAAAATATAAAAAAATATTATTTAACTAAGTCAAAATCAAATTCAAGTTCAATTCAATAATGAATTACAAAACTAATTAATACTAACTAAAAAAAGAAAAAACTAACACTCATGTAAATCAAGTGATCTATCTTGATTTTCGATGTTCACTTCTCCATGGCCACAGAACCATCACCAATCAAGTGATCTATCTTTCCTTGAGGATGTTTGAAGAAATCTGCAACATCCAAATGTGTGATGTCAACTTGATTTTAAGAGACAAAATTCGCTTCAGGATTTTTCTGTTTCTTCTTTAGCAAATATTGGTAAAGTTAAACCAAGTGTTTGGTAATACGATAATCACGTGCACCCTAATTGCTTCACGTTTCTCATCCTTTCTTTTTCCCTTTTGGTGGTGATTTTTATTTGATGAATGATGAACATCGAGAAAAAAAAATCGTTCTTGACCATAATTACGTCCAACATCCACGTCCACCCCCACGATCAGGTTCGTGACCTTTTTCACACCTAGCATGGTGGGTGTACGCCTCATTCACATAAGGAAGTGGTTCAGACACATTAAGCCAATTCTCATGATTTTTCACAAATAAATCATTATTTTGCTCAGCCACGAGAAGATGAAAAATTAGTTCATACTTTTTGAAACCTTTCTCTCGATATTGTTGCTGCATGAGAACATTTGAGGCATGAAAAATGGAGAACGCCTTTTTTATCATATCAATCTCACTAACCGTTTCTCCACATAGTTTCAAATGAGAAGTGATTTTGAACATGGTAGAATTATACTCAAAATTTAAAGTCTTGTAGCCTTAGATGCATCCAATCATATTGTGCCTTTGGATGTATGACCATCTTCAAGTGGTCATATCTTTCTTTCAGGCTACTACACAAAACAAGTGGATCCTTAACTGTGAGATATTTGATTTTTAGAATCTCGAATGATGACCCAAAAATATCTTAGTCTTTGCACAGTTCTGCTTTGGTGCTTTATCTTCATCTTTTATGGTGTCTCCCAGACCCATTGCATCCAGGTGGATTTCAGCATCCAACACCCATGAAAGGTAGTTCCTTCCCGAACTATGAAGGGAAACGAACTCTAGTTTCATAAGATTGGCCATTAAAATTAAAATCAAAACAATAAATAAATACCTTATTAACCTTCACTCTTTGAGACAGTAGAATCTCGTGTTGATAATGTGTTATGAAACTATAAATAATAAGAAGAATAAAGTAGGGAGAAGATAGAAGACATAGTTTTAATTTTCTCTTGAATTTGTTCCAAAAAGTCAGTTACACGCTTAAACTATCATAGTGACCTATTACACACCTAGACTACTCAAAAGTGAATTTTCTTACCCCCTAAAATTGATGTGGCAAAAAATACAAAAATAAAAAATAAGCGCATCAGTTTGTAATTAAAGTAAAAAAAGAAGAAGTTAGAATCCTCTTTTCCACCCCCACCCGCCACACCTCTTCTTCTACACCCCTCCCCCCTTCCAATTGTCCTATTCTTCTTCATTCTTTATTTTCATCACACTTCTTTATTTTTTATTCACAATCTTAACGCAAAAATTTTTTGATTCGCAATTAGGTTAATTCTCATAGATTTGTTAGTGAATAATTGTATTTTATCTAGAAAAGTTTCGGTTGATTGTTTCTATATTTTTTATTTTTTTTACATTGTTTAAAGAAGATTTTGTTGTTCATCAGTTTTTGGGTTTGGGGGTGATGGAACTTTATGGGTTTGGTGGTGATGGGTGGCGAGTGATATTAGAAGAAGAAGAAGAAGAAGGAGGAGGAGGAGGAGGAGGAGGAGGAGGAGAAGAAAAAGAAGAAGAAGAATAGTGAAGGTGGCCAGATATGATATTTTCGATGCAACGAGAATTGAAATACGTGGGATTCAGTGATTAAAAATATATAGTTAGTAGAGAATTAAAATAATTAATCAAGGATTAATGTGAGTAAAATATATTTAACAAAAGAAAAGTGAATTAAAAATTTGAAGAAAACAAAAAAATTATAATGTGTGACATGGCGCTGATGTAGCACTAATGTGGCAGCGAGTGTAATACACCACATAATATGAGAGTGGTGTTACACGTTTCAGGGTGGTAATAAATTACTTTTGAGTAGTAAAGGTGTGTACTAGGTCACCGTGATAGTTTAAGCGTGTAACTAACTTTTCGGGACAAGTTCAGGGGGCAATCTATGAGTTTTCCCAAAAATATGTAGCATAATTATGGACTTGTTAAGGTGAATATAATAATTGGGAAAAGGTACAAGTACCGCCTAGACAATGACCGAAATTTCAGGGACATATCTTAATTAAACTAAGGTCCTATTACCCCTTAAACCCATTTTTTTTGTAACTTTGTACACCTTTTGGTTTATGTGGCACACTCCGTGACTCCACGCCACGTAAGCCAAAAGGTGTACAAAATTATATAAAAAATGATTTCAGGAGGGGGGGGGCGAAGAGGGGTAATAGGACCCTAGTTTATTTAAGGTGTGTCTCTGGAATTTCGGTCATAGTTTAGGGGGGGGTACTTCTGCCTTATCCCTATAATAATTAACTAAATGATCAAGACATACTTAAAACATTGAAGGCAATATATATATAAGGAAATTTTATGAAAAAAAATGAAGGTTTTGAAAAACAATAGAAATTGTTTAAATGGTAAGTGTGTTTGGTGTGGAGGGAAATATTTTTCAATATTTGGTTGGTCAAATATTTTTAAAATTAATTTCTCTAGAGAAACAAGTTCCTTAAAAATGATTTTCCTGATAAAAATAAGGAAAATAAGTTTCATAAGTGACATTTCAAATTCATTGGCGGCTCCACACTCACCCAACATCCCCAATTCCCATCACTTGACTTTCCCACCTTGAACCATCACTCCCCACCCCTTTCCGCCTATAGTATTTTGCTAGATTATATATAAATATTCTTGGAATAATATTTTTTTCACCTATCACACACTAGAAAATAAATAAGAACCCTATTTATATGGTCAATACTTATTTATTATTTGTAGAAGGTGGAATGTTTGAGGAGACCCTTCTTCTTATCCTAATTTGACTAAACTTATGTGGCATTAATTTTGATGAGTCGGATAAAGTATGTGTTTTCACATATATAAAAGCCAGTGAACATAAAAATTTTAATTAAAAAATATAAAAAATGATTACCGGGGTTGTAGTTTGGGGGGGGGGGGACCATAGAAACAAAATAAAAAGAATTTAAAAAATGGGATAAGGTACAAGTACCCCCTAGACTATGACGAAATCCCAGAGACACACCTTAACTAAACTAAGGTCCTATTGCCCCCCTGAATCCATTTTTTTTTTTTGTAATTTTGTACACCTTTTTGACTTACGTGACATCCAAATATCTCCCACGCGCCTCAATCGTGTGGAGTCACGGGGTGTGCCACATATGCTAAAAGGTGTACAAAATTACAAAAAACTTAGTTCGAGGGGGTAATAGGACCTTAGTATAGTTAAGCTCTGTCTCTGGGATTTTGATCATAGTCTAGGGAGGTACTTGTGCCTCATCCCTATATAAATAAAAGGCTTAATATATAAATATGCTATTTAACTTGGCTTTAGTTTGCATCTATACCCTCCAACTTTTGGTGTGCACAAGTAGACACTTTTAAATTTTTAAGAAGCTGAAAAAGTAGACACATGAGTCGTACGTGGCATAATACATGTAGGATACCTCGTTGGACGTGAACATTTTGAACTTTCTTTCTTATTAGAAAGATAAAAATGTCACCTCTGAGTTTTATGAATCTTCAAAATTAGAAGAAATTAAGTTCTTCTGAAAGATTTTTCCTCTCAATATAACCTTTAACTTGACCTCATTTCAAATTTATGTTCTTCAAATTTGGGTGTGTACAAGTAGACACTTAAACTTGTATAAATTTATACAAATAGACATACGCGTCTTATGTGGCATCCTAAATGACTATTTGTGTCTTATGTTGTGTCCTAGGTATATTATGCCACCTGGGACTCTTGTATCTACATTAAGTGTCTACTCGTGCATACCCAAAGTTAGGGGGCATAAATGTCAAATAAGACAATTGTGCATAAATATGAAATGAGGCAACTGTGTAGAAATTTGAAATAGCTACTGTCACGACCTTATTCCTCGAACTGTGATGGCACCTACTATATCCCACAAGTAGGTAAGCCAACCCAAAACTCAGAACAACTAGTAGTGGGTAAAAGGGCAGAAACCAAGTGGCAGAAACAATAACAACAAAAAGGAATAAGGCAAGCCAAAAGAATACATACATAAGAACTAAATCCCTCCTAGATCCTGGAAGTCACAGGTACAGAGCCTTACTAAGGGTACAAGTCCCAAAAGTGGACCAACATACAAAAATATACGCAACTACAAAGGACCTGTCTCAAGTACAAAGGACAAGCCACAAAATATATGTACAAAATGAGACGACGATGATCAGGACGCCGTGCTCACCCTCGCCTCTGGATGCTGGATGCTATTGGCTGCTACTGGCTCAAATGGCGGCGCTGATGACTGGTGATCAGTCTTGCATCACGAAAATAGATGCAGAGTGTAGTATGAGTACCAGTGAAAAGGTGCCCACTAGGGATCATGGGCCGACTGAGTAAGAAAGGTAAAAGAAATAGGAAATGCTAGAATAAAACATAGACAGAGGTCACGAACAACAAAAGTAAAGGTATGCACATGAGTGTAAGGCAAACAAACCTAAGGTGACTACTGCAATTGACCCCCATAAGCCCATGAGGTACACTCGTGCGCAAATTGAAGTAAAAACCTGAACGGACCCCCATAAGCCTGACAGGTACACAGAAAAGCTAAACTAAGACTAGAGGAGATTTGTAAACCAGAAGCATTACAGAAATGTCAGCATTCCCAAGCTATGAAAGAAATGAAACACAGAGCCCGGACCTCGAACTGCGGGGCAGTCTAGCTATAGTAGATACGTCGATAGAGCCAAACTCTGCAAGGGATAGCACAGAGCCCAAACCTCGAACCGTGGATGTCGACTACCATAGATAAAGTGATATAACCCAAAAGGGGGCGGACTCTGTATCTTGACTCCATTATAGGAGGGTAAATAACCCGCAGCAGGAAGAATAGAGCCCGGACCTCAAACCACTGGTGAAACCTCCTGTTAAGTTACCACGACAACATAAAGCTTCCAAATAAGCCATCCAAGGGTTCCTGCATCTAAAAGTCATGGGCAACTCTTCGTAACCATCTTTTATATCCTCTAACCATCTCACTGTGACAAGAGAACCGAACTGAAGATAAAGGATCAAGGACTTGAATTGAGATTTGGATTAACCGAGGACTTGAACAAAGGCTAAGGATAATCGTGGATTTGAACCACATAAAATATGGCCAAGGACTTGAACCACGACGCTATATACAAAAGCAAGGACTTGAACCCCGCCTGGTGGAGTGAACTGGGGTGAGTAGTGGCGAGTCGGTTAGAAATAGGATCAGCTGCCAACCGAGTGTCACGGGGAGTACCCCCAAACCGAGTGCCATCAATAAATCACTCCAACCCGAACCGTATCCAACCAGAATCGTCGACTAGCTTCCAAACTAAGAATTATAATACATTGGAACCGGCGGGACAAAGAATTATGGATATGAGGTTCCAAGAGCTGAGTCACTGCCTAGCTAAGGCCCATCTCTATCAGACCCAAGTGGGCTATATAAGTCTACCAGGACCTACGCATCTCAAAATCACACCGGGGCAGAAATAATATAATCTATCGGCTCTGAACAACCATGAGTCTATGGCATCACTAGTCTAAGTGTACACTAAGGCGAAACATGCTCCAATATAACTCATAAGTCAAAACCAGGCCAATCAAGAAAGCAAGGATGATCAAATATAACAATTCAAGTACCCGCTAAACCCGGAGACAACCTAAATATGAATTTTATCGAACATAACATGCTAATCTAGTTCCCCGCCCCAATATTCATGCAAATCCACATACGCTCACACATTGAGACTCAATCTAAAAGAAAAGGGAAGTCGTAGCCTACCGGTAGGCCGAACACGCGCGCTCCAAACTATTCTGTCAGAGCTTTTTCCTTATAAATGGCCTCGGATCGCTGTCACACTGTCCAAAACAGAATCACAACATTGTTACGGTCGTTTAGACACTAAATTTACAAGTAACGGAAGCGGACCAATTTCGGGGTCAAAAATGGGGAAAGTGGGACCCACGCTGGAGATACTAGAATTAACCCCAAAAATAGTTTCTAAACACCTCCCCAAACTCATATTCCAAATTGGAACACAATTCGGGGATCGAAACAGTCCCAACACGAAAACCCAAAAAATACGCTAAAAATGAACAACAATGGAAGTGCTATTTATAAGAAATTACCAGAAACGAGGGCCCAACTGTTGTAACCAACAACACCACGATAATCCTCACGAAAACCCCGACAATCTAGGCTCTTGAATCACCACATTCGGACCTAAAATAGCCAAGAAAACATCTTCCAAAATTTCCCAAAAATTGAGCTCGAAAATGAGCTATGGCAGCAACAAAAACATAATTCTTACCTCCAAGGAAGCTTCAAATACAAATTACAACTACGCCAACGTGTTCTCCTCGAAAAACCACTCTAGATAGCCCCAAGAATCACCAAAATTGGACCTATAATGGCTGAGATATCAAGTCTCAAAAATTCCGAAATCAAGCTCACAAAAAGGGTTGTGGCAGCAGGTATTTCACGAAATTTACCTCAAACAGAGACCCCCAAATCATTTTCGGAGCTCACCAACGCATTCCTTGCAAAAAACCCCACAAGATGGATCTTTGAATCACTAAAATCGAACTTGAAATGAGAGAGATAAGACCTTTTAAATTTTTAGAACAAGTGCTGATTTTTCTGCATAAATACACCAGATTTACAGCATTTTTGGGAAACTAAAAAACTCCGACGGGGCACTACGAACTCGTTCGGAACCCCGTGCATGCAAATGAAAGATGCAACCATACCGAAATTGATATTCCAAACTCAATGGCGTAGTCGAAATTTTCATCAGAGGTCATCTCGATAAAAGGTGGGTCCCACTCCCAAAGGCCATTTTTAACCAAAATCCACCGAGGGGATCAGAATGAGTCCGGAAGTCTCGGGAATACCTAATTAACGATAAGAGCAGAGATCTCCTCTCTCCTTCGGACCCTCTACCTCTCTAACGAAAGAGCGTTCTCGACCAAACTCGACATTTTGGGACTAACCGCATTGTAACAATTTTCATTCGGACACGTTTTCCAAGAATGTTGACCAAAGTCAATCGCTGGCAAGTTTTCAAGGCTAAAACGCTAAAAATGGTTTAAACTCGCACCGAAAGCCTAGGGACTCGAGTCAACCACGCTTCTAGCCTAAGGTGGTCATTCCGAAGTTTATGGAACTGTCAGAATTCCGTTCTGAGGTCGTTTTCCTGATGACCTGACTAAATGTCACTTTTCAAGCTTCAAGGCCCCTTAAACATGGAAAGCTACAGAAAATCAAAACGAACGACCAGGCTACCGTACTATCAGTGTCAGCAAGTCATATATGACTTGGGGTCGCTGTAGGAAAGCTCTAACCGATGAAAAAAAGGTGGGTACACATAAATGATCTGGAGGGTCATTACAACATCCACTACTAAAAGAACTTTCGTCCGCAAAAGTAAGGATAAGGATATACATAAGGGCTCAAATAACCTAGGGAACTGCTCCAGCATCTCCTGCTCGGTCTCCCAGGTAGCCTCCTCGACTGGACGGTGTCGCCATTGGACCTTAACTACAAGAATGGACCGCGAACGGAGTTGTCGAACATCTCTGGCTAATATGGATACCGGCTCCTCAACAAAGGTCAGGTTTTCATCCAACTCAACAGAATCATACTCTAGCACATTAGACTCATCTGGAATATACATGCGTAGCATCGATACATCAAAAATTGGGTGTATAACTTAAAATGCAGGAGGTAGGGCTAACTCATAGGAAATATCACCAACCCTCCTCAGGATCTCAAAAGGCCCAATATATCTAGGGATAAGCTTTCCCCGCCTGCCAAACCTCATCACCCCCTTCAAGGGCGACTCCCGTAAGAACACCCGATCACCAACACCAAACACAGAGGATGACGCCTACGATCAGCATAACTCTTGTGCTTACTCTGAGCTGTCCTCAACCTATACTGGATAACCCGAACTCTCGCCAAAGCCTCCTGGAATTTATTGTACGGCCTAACTTCCGAGGACTCAAACTAGCCCACCGGAGAGCGACAACGCCTACCATACAATTTGTCAAATTGGGCCATTTGAATACTAGAATTGTAGTTGTTGTTGTATGCAAAATCCACCAAGGGCAAAAACTGGTCCCACTGACCTCCAAAGTCCATGACACAGGCCTGCAACATATCCTCAAGGACCTGAATAGTGAGCTCCAACTGGCCATCAGTCTGCGGATGAAATGTTATGCTAAGGTCGATATGAGTGCCCAACTCCTCTTTAAAGACCTTCAAAAAGCTAGAGGTAAACTGTGAACATCGGTCTGAAATGATAGAAACAGGCACACCATGAAGACGAACCACCTCCCGAATGTATATACGAGCCAATCACTCGACGCTAAATGAAGACTGAACATGAAAGAAGTGTGTTGACTTGTTCATTCGATCAACAATGACCCAAATGCTATCATTACCTCTAGAAGTCCGTTGTGGGCCAACCACAAAATCCATAGTAATGCGATTCCACTTCCACTCCGGAATGGGTAATCTCTGAAACTCACCAACAGGCCTCACATACTTAGCCTTTACCTGCTGGCATCATAAGCAACGGGAAACAAAGTCAGCAATATCTCTCCTCATGCCATTACACCAGTAATGTTGCCTCAAATCACGATACATCTTCACTGTGCTTGGAATGATAGAGTATATAGACTCACGGGCCTCACAAAGGATAAACCGTATCAAATCCTCCACTATCAGAACACAGATGCGGCTGGCGAATCTCAACAATCCATCAGGATCTAAGGTTGCCTGACCACCATCCCCCGCTAACACTCTATCTCTAAGGTCCACCAAGGCCTCATCCTCAAACTGGCAACCACGAATCCTATCAAGCAAAGAAGACTGAACTCCCATATAGGCCAAGACGTGTCTAGAATCTGAAATATCTAACCGAACCATGCTATTGGCCAAGAACTGAATGTACAAAGCCAAGGCTCCTTAACAAATAAGAAGGCTAGACTACCCATACTAACCGCCTTCCGGCTCAAGGCATCTGCTACCGCATTCGCCTTACCCGAATGGTAGATAATAAAAAGGTCATAGTCTGCCAGAAGCTCAATCTAGCGTCGCGGCCTAGAATTAAGATCCCTCTGACTCATATTGTATTGTAGGCTGCGGGGGTCGGTGTAAATCTCACAGTGCACTCCATATAGGTAGTGCCTCTAAAGCTTGAGCGCGAATACTACCGCCGCCAACTCTAGATCATGAGTGGGGTAGTTGCGCTCGTGCAACTTAAGCTGCCTCGACACATAAGCAATAACACGACCCTACTGCATCAAAACACAACCCAAACCAACGCCGGATGTGTCACAATAAATTGTGAATGCCTCACCCTCAATTAAGAGGGTCAATATATGAGCGGTGGTAAGCAACTCCTTGAGCCTCAAAAATCTCCTCTAACCAATCAAAGGGAATATCCTGGCGAGTCAACCGAGGCAAAGGTGCCGCTATAGTAGAAAAGCCCTCAACAAAACGTTTGTAGTACCCTGCCAATTTGACGAAGCTACGCATCTCAGTCGGAAAGGTGGGCCTGGCCTAGTCACGGATAGCCTCAATCTTCACCGGGTCCACCATAATTACATCCTTGAACACCACATGCCCAAAGAATGCTACAAACTCAAGCTAAAACTTGCACTTTGAGAACTTGGGATAAAGCCGATGATCTCTCAAAGTCTAGAGCATTATCCTCAAACGTTGCTCATGCTCACTCCTTCTCCGTGAGTATACCAATGTATCGTCGATAAAGACTATAACAAAGGAGTTAAGGTACGGCCTGCATACATGCATCATCAAGTCTATAAAGTTAGCACATGCTTTCGTCAACCCAAAGGACATCACCAAAAACTCAAAATGGCCATAACGGGTCCTAAATGTAGTCTTAGGGATGTCCGCTACCATAATCCTCAAATGGTGGTAACCGGACCTCAAATCAATCTTAGATAACAATGCATCTCCCTGTAGGTGGTCAAATAGGTCATCAATCCTAGGCAAAGGATATAGATTCACCACTGTCACCTTATTCAGCTGCCTATAGTCAATGCAAATACGCATCGTACCATCCTTTTTCTTTACAAAAAGAATGGGAGTGCCCTAAGGTGATACACTAGGTCTGATGAATTCCTTACCTAAGATATCCTGAAGTTGAACACTGAGCTCCTTGATCTCTCCGGGGGCCATACGGTGCAGTGAGATAGAAATAGGGCGAGTACCCGACTCCAAGTCAATGGCAAAATCAGTATCATGATTTGGGGGTTGGCCAGGCAGCTCGACAGGAAACACATCAGCAATCTCTCGGACTACAGGCTCTGAATCAACCCTAGGGCCCTCCCTACTAACATCTCTAACATAAGTTAAGTAAGCCAAACATCCACTAGCCCCTAACCTCCGAGCTCGAATGCAAGAAATCACCCCAATCGGCGTGTGACTACAAGAGCCATGCCACACCACCGGCGGAATACCAGGCATGGCTAAGGTAAAGGTCTTGGCATAGCAATCCAAAACCACTCGGTGAGGGGATAACCAGTCCATGCCAAGAATCATGTCGAAATCCAACATATCAAGTGAAATAAGATCAGCCCGAGTGTCTCAGCCTTAAATAGTCACCAAAGAAGATCTAAAGATCTGATCCACTACTAAAGAATCACCTACCGGGATCAAAAAACGTAACGGCACTACTAAGGTCTCAAGGCTCATACTGAATCGAGGAGCGCAATAAATAGACACATAAGAATAAGAGTGAAACAAATGAGATTCCATGAAACCAATTTAGACATGCGATGCACGATAATGATACACAACAGGAAATCATCCTAATGACATCCTGTAGCCTCTCGAAGATAAGTCACGGACGTCTGCGCACCAATCCACAAGACTCTACTAGACGTTAGCTCTATACAAGTGATACCGGTGAACCTAGGGCTGTGCTACCAACTTGTCATGACCTAATTCCTCGAGCCGTGATGGCACCTACTATATTCCACCGGTAGGTAAGCCAACCCGAACCCCAGAACAAATAGTAGTGGGTTAAAGTGTAGAAACCAAATGGCAGAAACAGTAACAACAAAAATGAATAAGGCAAGCCTACGTACATAAGAATTGAATTCGTCCCAAAACCTAGAAGTCACAAGTACAGAGCCACACTAACAGTACAAGTCCCAAAAGTGGACCAACATACAAAAATATACGCACCTACAAAGGACCTATCTCAAGTACAAAAGACGAGCCACAAAATATATGTAGAGAAGGAGACTGCGATGATCAGGACATTGTGCTCACCCTCGCCTTTGGATGTTGGCTTCTACTGGCTCGAATGGCGGCGCTGATGACTGCTGCTCGGTCCAACATCACGAAAATAGATACAAAGTGTAGTATAAGTAGCAGTGAAAAGGTATCGAGTAGGCATCATAGGGAAACTGAGTAAGAAAGGTAAAATCAATGGGAAATGCTAGAATAAGACACAAACAGAGGTCACGAACAAGAAAAGTAAAGGTATGCACACGAGTGTAAGGAAAACAAACCTAAGGTGACTACTCCAACTGGGTCCCCATAAGCCCAGGAGGTACACTCGTGCACAAATTGAAGTAAAAACCCGAATGGACCTCTATAAGCCCAATAGGTACATAGAGAAGCTAAACTAAGACTAGATGAGATTTGTAAACCCGACGCATTAGAGAAATGTAAGTATTTTCGAGCTATGAAAGAAAGGAAATCTAGAGCCAAGACCTCGAACCGCGGGTGAGTCTACCTATAGTAGATACCTTAATAGAGCTGAACTCTGCAAGGGATATCATAAAGCCCGGACCTCAAACCGTGGATGTCGACTACCAGTAAATAAAGTGATATAACCCAAGGGGAGAGGGGCAGACTTTGTATGTTGACTCCATTATAGAAGGGTAAATAAGCAGCAGCACGAAGAACAAAGCCCGAACCTCGAACCGTAGGTGAAACCTCATGTCAAGTTACCACGACAACGTAAAGCTTCCAAATAATCCATCGAAGGGTTCGCGCATCTAAAATTCATGGGCGACTCTTCGTAATCATCTTCTATATCCTCTAACCATCTCATGATGACAAGAGAACCGAACTGTGAAGGATCAAGGATTTGAACCGAGATTTGGAGTAACTGAGGACTTGAACAAAGACTAAGGATAATCATGGACTTGAACCACATAAAATATGACCACAGACTTGAACCGAGGTTAAGGTAGCTATGGACTTGAACCAAGGCTAAAAGTGGCGGCGGACTTGAACCACGATGATATATACAAAGGCAAGGACTTGAACCCCGCCCGGTGGAGTGAACTGGGGACTTGAACCATGAGTAGAGGAGAGTCGATCAGAAATAAGATCAGCTGTCAGCAAAGCATCACGGGGACTACCCTCACACCGAGTACCATCAATAAATCACTCCAACCCAAACCGTATCCAACCAGAATCATCGAGTAGCTTCCAAACCAAGAATTAGAATACATCGGAACCGGCGGGACATGGAATTATGGATATAAGGTTCCAAGAATTGAGTCACTGCCTAGCTAAGGCTCATCTCTATCAGACTCAAGTCTGCTATATTAGTCTACCAGGACCTACGCCGCTCAAAGTCACATCGGGGCGAAAATAATATAATCTATCAACTATGAACAATTGTGAGTCTATCTCATCACTAGTATAAGTGTAGATTAAGGCCAAACATGCTCCAATATAACTCATAAGTCAAAACCATGCCAATCAAGAAAGCAAGGATGATTAAATATAACAATTCAAATATCTACTGAACTCGGAGACAACCTAAATATGAATTTTATCGAACATAGCATGCTAATATAGTTCTCCTTCCTTATATTCATGCAAATCTACATACACTCACACATTCAAACTCAATATAAGAGAAAAGGGAAGCTGGAGCCTACCTGTAGGCCGAACAGGCGCACTCGAAACTACTGTGTTGCAGCTTTTCCCATCCGAACGGCCTTGGATCACTATGACTCTGTAAAAAAAAGAATCACAACGTCGTTACGGTTGTTTAGACACTAAATTCGCAAGAAAGGGAGTTGGGCCACATTCAGGGTCAAAAATGGGGAAAGTGGGACCCACGCTGGAAATTCTAGAATTAACCCCAAAAATAAGTTCTAAATAGATCCCCGAACTTGTGTTCCAAATTAGAACACAATTCGGGGCTCAGAACATTCCCAACACGAAAATGCAACGAAAAACCCAAATTTATGCTAAAAATAAACAACAATGGCAGCTGCTATTTATAAGAAATTACCAGAAACGAGGGACCAACTTCTGAAACAAACCACACCACAATGATTCTCACGAAAACCCCCAAAATCTAGCTTCTTGAATCACCAAATTCGGACCTAAAATGGCCAAGAAATTATCTTCCAAAAATTGAGCTCCAAAATGAGCAATGGCAGGAACTAAAACACATTTCTTACCTCAAACTAAGCTTCAAATGCAAATTTCAACAATAGAAACGCATTATCCTCGATAAACCACTTAAGATAGCCCCAAGAATCACCGAAATTGGACCTAACATGGCTGAGATATCAAGTCTCAAAAATTCTTAAAATCAAGCTCATAGAAAGGGTCGTGGCAGATGGTATTTCACAAAATTTACCTCAAACAGAGACCCCAAATCAGTTTCAAAGATCACCAACAGGTTCCTTGTGAAAAACCTCACAAGATGGACCTTAAAATCACTAAAATCGGGCTTGAAATGAGAGAGATAAAACCTTTTAAAGTTTTAGAACAAGTGCTGATTTTTCTGCATAAATACACCATATTTTCTACATTTTTGAAAACTTAAAAACTCCGACGGGGAGTTCCGAACTCGTTCAGAACCCCGTACACGCAAACGAGATATGCAACCATACCAAAATTGATATTCTGGACTCAATGACACAGTTGAAATTTCCATCAGAGGTCATCTGGATAAAAAGTGGGTCCCACTCCCGAAGACCATTTTTAACAAAAATCCACCAAGGGGCTCGGAATGGGTCCGGAGGCTTCTACAGTCGAATGAAAGGTCATTCTACACCAAACTCGACATTCCGGGGCTAACCGCACTGCTAGAATTTCATTTGGACATATTTTCCAAGAATGTTGACCAAATTCATCCGCTGGCCTATTTTCAAGTCTAAAACGCTAAAAATGGTTTAAACTCGCACTGAAAGCCTTGGGACTCGAGTCAATCACACTTCTAGCTTAATTGTTCCATTCCGGAGATATGTCATGGACGTCTCCGCACCGATCCGCAGGACTCTACTAGGCGTTAGCTCTGTACAAGTGATATTACTGATCCTGCGGCTCTGATACCAACTTCTCACGACCCGATTCCTCGAGCCGTGATGCCACCTACTATATCCTACCAGTAGGTAAGCCAACCCGAAACCTAGAGCAACTAATAGGGGGTAAAAGGGCAGAAACCAAGTGGTTAAAATAATAACAACAAAAAGGAATAAGGCAAGCCAAAAAAATACATACATAAGAACTGAATCCCTCCCAGAACCTGGAACTCACAAGTACAGAGCCATACTAAGAGTAAAAGTCCCAAAAGTTGACCAACATACAAAAATATAATCAACTACAATGGACCTATCACAAGTACAAAAGATGAGCCACAAAATATATGTACAGAAGGAGACGACGATGATCAGGACGTTATGCTCACCCTCACCTCTGGATGCTGGCTGCTACTGGCTCGAATGGCGGCGCTGATGACTGGTGCTCGGTCCTACATCACAAAAATAGATGCAGAGTGTAGTATTAGTACCAGTGAAAGGTACCTAGTAGGCATCATATGCCGACTGAGTAAGAAAGGTAAAAGCAATAGGAAATGTTAGATTAAAACACAAACTAGAGGTCACGAACAAGAAAGTCAAAGGTATGCACACGAGTGTAACACAAACGAACCTAAAGTGACTACTCCAATTGGCCCCCCATAAGCCCAGGAGGTACACTAGTGCGCAAATTGAAGTAAAAACCATAACGCACCACCATAAGCTCGACAGGTACATAGAGAACCTAAACTAATACTAGAGGAGATTTGTAAACATGAAGCATTACAGAAATGTCAGTATTCCCGAGCTATGAAAGAAAGGAAACACAGAGGACCTCGAACCACGAGTGAGTCTGCCTATAGTAGATACGCCGATAGAGCCAAACTCTACAAGGGATAGCACAGAGCTCGGACCTCAAACCGCGGATGTCGACTACCCATAGATAAAGTGATATAACCCAAGGGGGGCAGGGGTCGGACCTCGAACCGTGGGTGAGATCTCCTGTTAAGTTAACACTGTAGTGTAAAGCTTGCAAATACGCCATCCAAGGGTTCCCGCATCTAAAAGTCATGGGAAACTCTTCATAACCATCTTCTATATCCTCTAGCCATCTCATAGTGACAAGAGAACCGAACTGAAGATAAAGGATCAACGACTTGACTCGAGATTTGGAGTAACCGAGGATTTGAAAAAAGGCTAAGGATAATCGTGGACTTGAACCACATAAAATATGACCAAGGACTTGAACCGAGGTTAAGGTATCTATGGTCTTGAACCAAGGCAAGGACTTGAACCCTGTCTGGTGGAGTGAACTGGGGACTTGAACCACGAGTAGAGGCGAGTCGATTATAAATAGGATCAGTTATCAACCGAGCGTCACGGGGAGTACCCCCAAACCGAGTGCCATCAATAAATCACTCCAACCCGAACCGTACCCAACCAGAATCGTCAAGTAGCTTCCAAACCAAGAATTAGAATACATCGGAACCGGCGGGACAATGAATTATGCATATAAGGTTCCAAGAGTTGAGTCACTTCCTAACTAAGGCTCATATCTATGAGACCCAAGTTTGCTACATCAGTCTACCAGGACCTATGTTGCTCAAAGTCACACAAGGGCGGAAATAATATAATCTATCGGCTTTGAAGGATCGTGAGTCTATGGCAACACTAGTCTAAGTCTAGACTAAGCCCAAACATGCTCCAATATAACTCATAAGCCAAAACCAGGCCAATCAAGGAAGCAAGGATGATCAAATATAACAATTCAAGTACCCGCTGAAATCGGAGACAACCTAAATATGAATTTTATCGAACATAGCATGCTAATCAAGTTCTCCATCCCAATATTCATGCAAATCCAGAAACACGCACACATTCATACTCAATCTAAAAGAAAAGGGAAATGTAGACTACATGTAGGCCGAACGCGCGCTCTAAACTACTTCACCGGAGCTTTTCCCTTCCGAACGACCTCAGATCGTTGTCATGCAGTCAAAAACATAATCACAATGTTGTTAGGGTCGTTTAGACTTTAAATTTACAAGAAACGAAGGCAGACCAATTTCGGGGTTAAAAATAGGGAAAGTGGGACCCGCGCTGGAAATTTTGGGGTTAACCCAAAAATACATTCTAAACAGCTCCCTAAACTTGTGTTCCAGATTGGAACACAATTCGAGGCTTAGAATAGTTCCAATACGAACATGCAACAAAAAACCCAAAATTACGCAAAAGAAGAACAACAATGGCAGATGCTATTTACAAGAAATTACCAGAAACAAGGGTCCAACTGCTGAAACTAATCACACCAAGATGATCCTCATGAAAAACCCCACAATCTAGGCTCCTGAATCACAAAGTTCGGACCTAAAATGGCCAAGAAATCATCTTCCAAAATTTCTCAGAAATTGAGTTAAAAAATGAGCTGTGACAGTATCTAAAACATAATTCTTACTTCCAAAAAAGCTTCAAATACGAATTCCAATAATGCCAACGTGTTCTCCTCGAAAAATAACTAAAGATAGCCCAAAGAATCACCGAAAGCGGACCTAAAATGTCTGAGATATCAAGTCTCAAAAATTTCCAAAATCAAGCTCACAAAAAGGGTCTGGCAGCAGAGGTATTTCACGAAATTTACATCAAACAGAGACCCCAAATCAGTTTCGGAGCTGACCAACGCGTTTCTTGTGAAAACCCCCACAAGATGGACCTTCGAATCACTAAAATAGGACTTGAAATGAGAGAGATAAGACCTTTTAAAGTTTTAGAATAAGTTCTGATTTTTCTGCAGAAATACACAAGATTTTCAGCATTTTTTGGAAACTTAAAAAATCCGATGGGGCGCTCCGAACTTGTTTGGAACCCCGTGCACGCAAACGAGATATGCAACCATACCAAAATTGATATTTTGGACTCAATGGCGCAGTCAAAATTCCGTCAGAGGTCATCTCGATAAAAAGTGGGTTCCACTCCCGAAGGCCATTGTTAGGCAAAATCCACCGAGGGACTCGGAATAAGTCCAGAGGCCTCGTGAGTTGAACGAAAGGTCGTTCAAGATGAAAGTCAACATTTTGAGGCTAAACGCGCTATTTCATTCGGACACATTTTCCAAGAATGTTGACCAAAGTCAACCGCCGGCAATTTTGAAGGCTAAAATGCTAAAAATGTTTAAACTCGCACCGTTATACTCGGGACTCGAGTCAACCACGCTTCTAGCCTAATTTTGCCCTTAAGAATCTGATGGAACAGTCAGAATTTCGTTATGAGGCCGTTTTCCTGATGAGCTGACTAAAAGTCACTTTTCAAGCTTCAATGCCTCTAAAACACGAAAAGGTGCACAAAATCCAAACGAATGACCATGCGACCGAACTGTCAGTGACAGAAAGTCATAAATGTCTTGGGGCGCTGCAGGAAAACTTTAATCGATGAAAAGAAGGCGGGCACACAGAAATGACCTGGAGAGTCATTACAGCTACACTGTTTCCAAGATGCCCTCACAATGTTTTTTTTGTTATTCTTGTTTGAGTGACCATTTCATTTTTCTTTCTTTGAAATTTTATAATTAAATTTTAAATAATTGAAGGAGATTAAAACTAGTCTATTTTTAAAAAAAATGCATTTTTTTATTTTTCGACAACTTTTAAATTTCAACAATTCTTTTTACATAGTGTTAGTCAATTATATAAAAAGGACAATATTTTTTTCAATGAATTGAAGGTGTGGGTGTTTAGGAGTAGGATCATTGTATACTTGTGTGTTGTATGTGCATCCTATTATTGATGAATGGATTGGTTATCCATTTTGTTGTTTTAGGCTAGGGTAAGCCCTTGCCCCCAATCTCCCTCGATCCCTATTTTGAAATTGTACTTTTATAATTTGAATCATGGATGTTCTTGATCATCGGTATATTAAAAATATTCATTACTATAAATAGTTGAATTGGTCAAGACATGAGTAGAATTACATCATGTCAACATTATGACAATGTATCTATAATAAAAGAGTTGGCACAAGGAAAATACTTAAATAAGAACCATTGGTGAAATAGCACATACATGAAAAATAGTCATTTAAGCAAATGGTGGGATCAATTGCCACTACCACCATGGCCTCATACTCCTCCGGCACCAAAACCACAACCACCATTTTGACACCCACCACCGCCGTTTTCACCCGATCCATGACCCTCACCATCTCCAGTGCCAAAACCAGATCCTCCATCACTACCTCCTCCTCCACCACCACCTCCACCTCTACTGCCTCCTCCACCACCATTTGCACCAAATCCGTGACCTCGCCATATCCAATACCCAAACTAGAACTCCCTAAACAATAATTAGCATCAACTTGCATCTAATCTTTGTAGTATCTACTGTCTGTACTGCAAACAAAAAATAGCATAACTTCAATTAGTGACAAAACTAGAAATTCTATTAATTCTAACAAGGGAATTAAAAAAAAAATGTTTGACTTGAAATTTGAATTGAGGCATAAACTAATTTATAAATCACTTTTACTACAACACTAAAAGTTTCCTAAATGTTAAGGGAATTTAACAATGTGTATATATACAAAACTAATTTATCTTATTTACTCAATTTTATATCGCAACTAAAGAGATTCAATTAAACCTCTTTCAAAAGTTAGCTCCACTTTTAACAACCACAAGAAGAAATGAAATTTTAAGTGATCGACTTTTTTTGGCGGCTCATGCAGCCACCAAAAATATGTAAGACTTATTGCGACAAATGCGCTACAAAAATATCAAAGTGAGCACTAGTCATTATTATGACTTTCGTTCTTAGCTTAAAATATATATGCTTGGTTTAAAATTATGTAATACTATGTAACTCGTATGAAGTTCTCCAAAAATATATTATTTTTAAAGTATATGACATGCGCTTGTTAGTATTTTTTCAAAAGCAACAAAAAATTGAAGAAGAATGCATCTTACTTTGCTTTCGTGGCCTTCATTTTGTGAGGCTAACTGCTCGCTATGAAAATTCTAAAATATTACTTAGAATATTGTATTAATTAATATTTGAGATACTATGAAAAATCTTAATATATAGGGTTATGTAATATGTAATGGCATGGTTAGTGACTATTAATTAGAAGTACAAATAATTAATCTATAAATGTTTGCAAAACGTAAAAAAACAAAAACAAAATTGAAGTGAATGAATACGTAGTTGAACATCAATAAAGAAAAAGGACTTACTAAATTATTCAAAAATACAAAGTAAGTTCTTTCAATAAATTCATCAAACACTCGGGGACACGGATACTTTTACTTGAAAATCTAACAAAACATGAAAAACTAATGTTGGGATATTCAAATTCTACCAAGGCCTCTCCCTTCTTTCGTTTCCACCATTGTTTGCACCGGATCCATGACCCTCGTCATATCCCATGACATCACCAAATTCACCATTACTAGCTCCACCACCAACGTCACCACAATTTGTTGAGTCCATGAACCTCGCGATGACCTATGCCAACACCAATTTAGGTTGTTCTTATTATAGTTGTTGCTTCTCTATTTCTTTGTTGTAAACTCCCTCTTCCAGATAAAACATTCTCCTATTCTTTTTTTGGAGCATTTTTCAAAAACTTTAACCTTTGGATTAACAAAGAAAATCCAGTAAGAATAAAGTAAATTGTCTTGGCATCTCAACATGACAATTAAAGTTAGTATCATGTAGTTAGGAGGTCATCATGGAAATCACTTCTTGTAACAATAAGTTTGGTAGATTTATATTAGGATCTTTTTCCTTAATTAAGTGACACTTGGTGTAGGCGTTAAATGCTTATCATGACTTGGAAGGATGTGTAATATGTAACTTGAGGTAATTAGATGTGTATTAGAGAAGAAAATAAAAAACTAGAAAGTTAAAATTTTATGAATTGATCAATGTCAACATTTGGGATAAACGAGCTAAGAATCGAGGTTTGAAAGTCTCTATACATCGAAAGGGTGATTTATGACTTGAGTGGATAGTTTGAACAAGTTCGAATGAAATCAGGAGAGATTCAAAAGCTTAAGTTGGAAACTAGTAAAATTGAAGATTAAGAGATCATCACAATCAAATATGTGCCTAGATACCTCAGCTTGGTAATTGAGCATCCCAAAAAGTTTGCAGGGCATTTCGGTGAAATTTGCATATTTGATTTTCTTCTCGATAGATTCATGCACTTAACTAGATAATGGTAGGCACTTGCTTTTTGTGAACTTTGAGGTTGCAAGCTTGGGTGTCGCAATCACGAAGAGGTGATGGGGCTGTTTTGATTCAGGGTCTCAAGGTTTGTTGTGCGATTGTGTAGGGGAGAATGCTATGAAGAGCATTGTGATCATAAGGGTTGAGGTTTGCGATTGGAAATGGAAAGGAATGAGCGGTTTGTGGGGCTTATGGTGAGGTAAAAATCAACAATCTCTCTACCTTCGTTAGGAAGGGGTAAGACTGTCTACACACCATTCTAGCCAGACTCCACTTTTTGAATTAATTACACTGATTTAGTTATCGTTGTTGTTACTGTTACAAGAAAAGTCCTGAGGTAAGAATCTATCTAACTAACAATCCTATTTACAAATAACTAAGTAATGTGCCCGTGCATCGCACAGTCATAAATAAATACATTAAACTAATGAATAACCCTTTACTAATATGTGAATATTAAAAATATAGGCTCTTGAAAAAAATATTATTCAGAGTATTCTAACATGAACTAGAATACTTTACCTTTTCATAACATCTTTATCTCGTTCCATACCTTTCTTGTAGATTTATCATTCAAACTGTAGATGTGTGACATTATATAAAGACATAAAATGATACAATTTATCCAAATATGGTATTCATTAAAATAATACAGTACCATACAATACAATACATTATGAAACAATACATAACAACTATCCGAATAGACATTGTAATATAGCAAAAATAGAACAATTAAGATCCTATTTCCAGAAAACCCAAATTTTACTAATAGAACAAAACTTAAAGCGATTTCTTTCAAAACAATTCATCAAACACTTAGGGCACAAATAGTTTTCACTAAAAAAACTAAATTATTGTCTGAAAACATGGAAAACCAATGTTGGGATATTCAAATTCTACCACTATCATCTCCGCGAGATCTCCCTCCTTCGTCGTTGCCACCGTTTACACCATTACTAGATTTGTCGTTGTCGCCAACTGGACCTCCCACAATTAGTTGAACCTTGCGATGCCAACACCAATTTAGAGTTTTCAGAAAATATTTTCGCTTGTATTTTTCCTTTGGTGTGAATAGTATTCTTATTTGGTCTTTTGTTACCGGCTCTCCCTCCAATATTAATGATTCTATTTTTCTTTTCGGGAGGGAATCTTCTTTTGACATTCCAATATCCTTCCATTTTAAATTATTAATGTTGTAAGAATACATGGAAATATATGTTGAAAAATAACGACCAAAAAAATATAGTACAATTACAAAATTAGTTGCCAAATAGCTTATAACTAACAATTAATTTTTGATAATTTGTTGTTAATCCGTTATTAAATAAGATTATATAATGATAACTTTTTTTATTCTAGTGATGAGATTTATCAATTTCTAATTCATATATTTTCTATAGTGTTTTTTTTTGTAAAATAAAAACCATTGTCTAATAGCTAGCGTAACATTAACTTACATTGTTATTTTTGTGTTTGACATTCCTATTTATGAGGTTGTTCATTACTTCACCAAGAAACCTTTTGACCTCCCTCTTGCCATAGTTGTTGCTTTTCTGTTTATTTGTTGCACACTTCCTTTTCAAGATGGAACGTTCATCCTTTTTTTCATGGAGTGCTCTTTAATAACCCCAACCTTTGGATTAATAAGAAAATTATTATAAGAATAATGTAAATGTCTCTGCGTCTTAACATGACAATAAAAGTTAGTGACATATAGTTAGGAGGTCTTCATGGAAATCACTTCTTGTAGAAATTCAACGTAATACTAGGTAAATACTTCTTGCACACACACACACACACACACACACAAACACACACACACACACACACAAACACACACACACACACACACATATATATATATATATATATGTATGTATGTGTGTGTGTGGACAAGAAACTTAGTCAAACAAGTTATAGTAGTCCAACAAAATGCAAATAATGTCAGAGCTTACTTCTTTTACTTCAGTGGTTTCTTTATAAACCCCTGAATACATATTTTCTTACCTCCACAATAGAACGATATTATTTTCTCATATGATAATAATACTTCAATCCAACAAGATTTTTGTTAAGAACTAACTATATATATGATTATACAAAGTAAAAATTAAATTGCACACATTACAAGTAATTATATTACAAACTCTCGTTTTCTTGATATATCATTGGTTAGAGATTCATTGGTCCTTAATTAGGATAAAAACTAGTTATATATAAAATTTTAAACAACTAAAGAAAATTATACAATATAAAATCCAAATAAGTTTGAATGTGATAGTACTGTTATAATTTGGTCGTCCAATATGAAATAAGAAAATAAAGTTTAATTATTGCCTAACACACACAAAACAAATGTTGTGATTCCTTTTTCTTTCTTTTTTTTTTCAGGAAAAAAAAGAAAATATAAAGCAAGCGATAATATAATTAAGTGGAGGATTCACGATATTGGTAGTGATCAATAAATCCTATTTCGGAAGCATGCTATAAACAAAAGAAAATGTCATACATGCAGAGGCAGAGCTAGGTGGGGGTTTGTGGGTTTGGACGAACTCAGTAGCTTTTACGTAGATCCTCTATTTGTACTAGAAAATTAATTAAATATATGTATAATAATTTTTGAACCCCTAACAAAATTGATTGACGGTTCTAGAGAAATTTTAGAACCCCCAAATTCTTAATCTTGGCTCCAAGAATATATACATCATAAGAAAATTGTATTTACCATGTCAAATGCTCCATTTTCACGTTGTGTCTTTTCAGCTATCCATCCATGTACGCCTTGTATTTACGGTTAAGACGATCACTAATTGGTTCTTGTGCAGGATTTGTACTAACCACTTGTGGTTTATTGTAACGACCGGTTCCATCGGTATAGAAAAGCCAACGGGAAAATTTGTTGGGTCGGAAATATTTTCGTAGTAACTTGATATTTCCCAACCTAGTCCAGATTTGGACGAAATCAGAGTCTTTGAGGCCTAGGGAAATTTGGTAGAAATTGGGATATTTAAATAGGATTTTAATAATATGAGTAGTTAGATAAGTCATTAAGGAATCCGTACGACTTTACGGAATTGAATTCGGGTGAGTAAAACTGTCGGAATTGATCTTTAGCATGAACGGTATTTTCTGAGCGTCGTTGGCTAAAGGTGTGTTGTGAAGTGGGGGTCTTGGAATTATAAAAATATCTCACTGTTTCGTGCAAGTGATGTTTGATTAATCAAGATACAACTTGTAATGCAAGTTTCTACGATCGTACAATAGTTTAGTAACGCAACCAAGGGTTGGGATCTTTCCCAAGAGAGTGGTTTTAAGAATTAATAGAAAAATAAAATTATGTTCTAACTAGTCGTAGCTAAAGACATTAACGATTAAAATCATTGTAAATTAAAGAGGGACACAAGAGTGTTAATTAAAAATGGGGTTTTGTCACTAGTAAGTAAAAACAATAAAATAAATAAGTTTTCTAAGTAATGAGAGGGGATCCTTGGGATGTGACGGAAATACGGGTTAAGCTAGATTATTGGGTACGTGCTTTCGATAGAAGATTCATAGAATAATTGTGACTAGGCTAAACTTTAAGGGGGATAAACTCTCTGTCGAGCAACTTACTCCATTTCAAATGTGTTCCTCTCGGCCAACCACTTGCCGCATGAAGACCATCCTACGCCTTAACCCACTCACTCTCTCGAGCTGAGTGTGTGGGAATGAGACTAGGATTCACTCTCTCGAGCTGAATCTCATGTCGACCCACTCCCACCGGCCATCAATTTAGTAGTTTTAGTTTTATGACCTCTCTTTCGAGCAAGCTGAAAACACATAAATAAACTTGTATTTGCAACTACAAATTCATTAAATTCATCCACAACTACTAAACGAAATCACAATTAAACTACGATGAAATATCAGCACGCAAGACCCAACAATTATCTTAACCTATATTCACTAAATCACACCCCAAGAATTGGGGTTTTTAGACACACATGTATAAGAGGTAGAAATTTATACCAAATTGAGCTCGCATTCAACTGGGTATGAAGATGTAAGTCTTGATACATGCCAAAATTGAAAAATCCAAGAGACCCAAATCCAAATCTTGAAGATGAAACCCTTTAGATCTTCGAGTCTTTAAAACCCTCTCAAACTTAGAGCAAAAATATCAAAAGTACTATTCTATATGAAAATTATATTAATTGTTCGACACTTAAAACTACAAATCTAACTAGTATATATAGTTTTCACAGATTTGTGCTGCAGCGGATCATTCGTCTTCGTTAGTTGGAATGGCCGATCAACTCGGCGATTCACCTTTTGGTGTAGTTCATCGCCGTCTTTCACCAGCCTTCAGCATCGTCGTGCTCTAGGTCATTGGGTGACATGGTACTGCTTCATGGAACTTCTCGGCGATGCACCGACTGCTCTTTTTTCCGCTGACTTGATCCTTTCTTTCAGGGCTTAGCACACTGAAACAAAAGGCGAAGTAAGACACTTCGGCGACTCGCCAAGTGGACTAGGTTATCCTTAGGCCTTCATTTCTGCGTTCTTTTCAGCCTTTTCGTTTCTTTTTGCGACGTAGTGTCCATGCTTTCCTTTAAATTTCAAATACCTAAAACTGAAGGGTTTTCATCAGATATTGAGATAAAATAAGCATTTGAGGACACAATTTCTATTAAAATATAGCCCTAAATGAGTCCAATTTGTGGACTCATCAACACCCCCAACTTAAACTTTTGCTTGTCCTCAAGCAAACTCAAGTTAAGCCGTTCAAAAAGGTTGTCTCAAACAGTGCTACACAAGACTCAATCATGAATGCACACAACAAGACTCAATTTACTTATGCAAAGATCAAATGTGCACTCAAAGAATCAAGTTGTGACTCACCAATATCAAAGAACCTCATGCTCACAATACTTGCTTCAAATGCAAGTTCAAGCTCAACCAAAGTGTTCAAATGCCCTCACACAAGGAATGATTCCATATTCACACAATGGTTCACAGTTTAAAGCTTCAGAATCAGATGCAATGCTCACTCTCACAAGGAAGAACACAATGCATGCTTTCACACATAGGTTTGCCCGTATTCTCCAATCAACATTTGTTTCACCTTACTCAAGATAAAAAATGTCTTATCAAGGCTTGTAATGGGGCAAAGTGCAAAGGTATGGTCATTTAGGCTCAATGACTTTCATCATCATGAAATGTGGTGCTCATAATACTTCATTTCCTTTTCTTTCATCATTTTCTTTAGTGCTCATACGTCATCCTATTATTCACTTTCCATGGATTGTTTGGGAACCCCATTTCTTTTGTACTTTATTCCACAACTTTATTTTTCTTTTCTTTTTTCACTTTTCTCTTCTTCTTTTTTTATATGGAGGGGTTCTATTTTTCTTAAAACCATGGGTAAGGGGGACTTTCTTACACTTCTTGATTTGCCCTTATCTTTTCACCACACCCCAACTTAGGCTTTTGGCCTAAGTTATCTATTCAACTAACCACAACTTCATGAGGATTATGGGTAATGGATAAAGAAAGCTTATGCTTTCATCAAGTTTCTTCCAAAGAAAGGTAAGGCTCAAGGGGTGTTCAAAAGCGGTTCACACACTCACAAGGTAGGTCACAAAAGAGGTATATATCAAATTGGTTCACACTCTTAGATGTTTCCTAAGATCATATAAAGAGGTAGCATCACTTAGTTGACTGGACCAACGGGGAAAATTTTAGGATCTATCATACATGGTTCAAAGTAAGCTCATCACACTAGGTACTGACACTAAAGTCAAACAAGACTCCACACTTTCACTAGTTGGGCACTGATCATCACAAGAGACTCAATTCGATAATAGACTAGTCATAACGAGATGCAAAGAGTTCAAATATTGTCTATGCAACTTCATTTGGTCTTATTGTAGCCACACATTCATATTCGTTCGATTGAGAGCACTATTCAAGTCATCGTTATTGATCGGAACCGAGACTTAACTTTTTGCAAAAAATAGGCACTTTCAACACACGATAGGTGGCAAATATTTTTGGACGGGTCAAAATCATTTTACAATTTAAATCAAAAGGAGCCATAAGCTCAAACATCCACATAAAGTAATGTAAATACAATTTAACCACAAAACCTAAAAAAAAGAGTGTAAACACCATTTAAGCAAAAACCCAAATATAAACAAAACACGAAGATCAATAGCAACACAAAGGTGGGCCTCACTCCACCACAAATAAAAATATCTGTCCTCAAATGTAAATAACACAGAATCCAAAATGTAAAATGAAGAAAGACAAAGAGGGAGGTAAATAAAAAATCCTATCTACATAGTCGCTCCATCGTCTGGGCATCAGTGCCCGATGTGTCAGCCTGGAATTTGATAATGGCCCCTGGAGATTCTTCAGAAGATTCAGCGGCAGCTGACTTACAAAGATTGTCCAAGTCATGAGCCGCCAAAAAGGAGTGGATAGCTGTGAATAATCCACGTCTCCACGAGGGAATAGTGGGATCTCAAGGATTTGTTTTCTTACTGGCACTGGGCTTCTTGCCCTCATTATCCATTTTGGGAGGATTCGTTGCCTTTGTATTTTTCCTAAAAAATTTTGCTCTTGTTTGACGGGGTGGCATATCTCTTCCAACTACTTTTGGTCTAGCCATTACTGCAAAGCTTCAAGAAAAAGTTAGAAACTATTCCGACAAAAGCAAGGCAGTTGAATTGAAGAATCACTTCACCGAACCAGTTGGCGAATCGCACAACTACTTAGGCGGTTCACCGAGTGCAGTGAATAGAGAATACAAGGGTGAAGACAAAGGGCGAACATGAAATCTTTCAGCGAGGTGCCAATTGTGTTCGGCGACATCATGCTTCTCTCTGAAAGTTATAGAATTCAACATCATATTTGGTATTAAATTTAAGGAAAGATGGGGATTTAAGGTGAACCGCCGAGTGATTTGGCGACCTGGACCAAGCTCGCCAAATGACCCAACGTGTCTGCCTTTGACCCAACTTCCCGAATTCAATCCCGCAACCCCCTAAAATAAAATTAAGGCATGCACAACTCAAATTAAGCTTAGACCCAGTGACAATCATGCTTAACCCATGATTTTTCACCCAATTTAAATCGCAACCTTCAGGAATTAACTATTTAACTTCGTACAGGCAAAATTTGCGAACCTAGTAGGCAAACAAATATTTGAATCCTACCAGAGAGGACTAATACACATTATCAAAGTAATGACATTTCATTTGAGTACAACTTTCGAGGAAAGGAACGCGAAGTTTTAAGTACCAACCTTTTATGCCGATCAAATGGATATTGAAATGCTAGGAAGGAATGTAATCCAACTCGTAGCACAATTCGATACTAAAAATACTCTAAAAATGCAAGAAATGTAAAACTAGAGTGTAGGTGTGAGTTTGAGAAGATGAAAAAGTGAGGTAAAGTGAATGGGTTTGAAACTTTTAAACCTTAGGCTTGCAAAACCGTCCAGTTTTCGCCCATTCGGCGACATTAGTCCCGATCACCAATATATTAGGCGAAACGCCAAGTCGTCATTTGTCTCGCTAAAATTTACAGAGCCTCCATGTTTTGTGGGAGTCCAAATGGCGGTCTCTGTCGGGATCGCCGACACGGTCGGCAGTTCACCAATAATTTCCTGTGCTCGCCGAGTTTTACAAACTCCAATGAAAGATGGTCTTGAGTCTAATGGTGGTCTAGTTTGGAGTCGCCGAATCGTTCGGCGAAACACAGATTGGACCTGTTGCTTGCCAATCTGCAGTTTTCATTCACTCTCCACAATTCCATCTGCACAATCAACACACCATTATTTTATCAAAGTAAAAGACAACAATAAATGGTTTTGGGTTACCTCCCAATAATGCCATAGTTAACGTTGTGGCACAACGAAAGTCCACCTTCAAACCTCATTTTTGGGGTTGACCATAGCGTCACTAGGCCAACCCCCTTGCTGTCTCGGATTTGGGTGAGATGATTTATGACCCATTTGGGTCTCTAATTGCTTGATCAAAACTGAATGGGAGGTGACGATCTAGTTAAAGGTGGACACATCTTCTTTCATGCCCTTTAATATTTTGTCTGACTCTTTAACTTTGTTGAGAATACGCGAGATTCAAACCTCCCACCTTTCGAGTCCTTGGGCTTTTGGCGCTAATTGGGAGGCACATATCTATCCTTCTCCCCATCCTTCCAATTCAGATTACGGTCCCTCCATTCACAATCTCGATCCTTCCAGCCTTCGTCTCTAGCCCATCCTAGGTTACTACCCTACCTTGGGTAGTTTGAGCGATAGCCTCCACCTTGGTTGGCTAGAAAGTTTACCTCCTCGTTATACAATACTTCAAACTTCATCTCCTCAAAATTTTCACACCCGACCCCCACGACATTGACACCACGGGCACCAGCCCTTATGACATTTTTTGGATAAAATGTCAAGTTGTGTCATGATCTTGGTCATGTTTTGGTCTCTCTCATGATCTTTTTTAATATGCTCCTTAGATAGCTTGAAGGTGAGAGGAGAGACTTGGTCCTCGCGAGTGTACCACACTCTGTTGATAGTTGTCATGCCATCTAAAAGTTGGGCTGCTACTGCATATGGCTGCTGCATTAGGACTCCAAGCGAAAGTTGGTCAGCGACCCCTCTGTTTACCGAGTCCAAACTCCGGTAAAAGTACTGTAGCAACACGTTACTAGGTAAACCATGGGTTGGGCATTGAAGCACCAACTTTTTAAATTGTAGCCAAGTCTCATGCATAGGCCCTCCTTTGAGACACTTAAAGCTCTAAATGCTATCCCGAAGGGTCATCATCTTCGAGGGAGGGAAAAATCACACCTTAAATGCGGTTACCAATTCATCCCAGGAAGTAATGGATTCATGCGACAACTCGGCCAGCCATTTGCACGTCTCTCCCATCAACGAGAAAGGGAATAATCTTAATCGGACTGAATTCTGAGAGATGTTTTTGAACGAGAATGGTCCGCACACATCCATGAAGTTTCGAAGAAGCTCGTGAGGATCCTCGTGAGCCAACCCGCTGAAAAGTCCCTTTAGTTGCAAGAGTTGTAACATAGTGCTCGTTATGTGAAACACTATGTTTCCCTCGGCTGGAGGTAACCGGATAGCTCCAATACCTCCCATGAGATGAGGGCCATTGATGTTGGGCTCTTGGACATCGTTGAGATTTCTGATATCGTCTTGGTGGCCCACTTGGCTACCGTTAACACTCATACTTTCTGAAATATTCACACAAGCAAAGAAAATAAAACTAAAAATTAAGTAAGTAAACTATGACTAAGAAAAACAAATATTCTACTAATCTAAAAATTCTCAAAAAACACCACTCCGCGGCAGCGGCGCCATATTGATGTTTGCGTAATCAAGACAAAACTTCCAATGCAGGTGTCTACGATCGTACACTAGTTTGGTAAACCAAGGATTGGGATCGTTCCCAAGAGAGTAGTTTTGAGAATAAATAGAAAAATAAAATTAAGTTCTAACTAGTCGTAGCAAAAGACATTAACGATTAAAAACATTGTAAATTAAATGGGGACACAAGAGTGTTAATTAACAATGGGGTTTTGTCACTAGTAAGTAAAAACAACAAAATAAACAAAGATTTCTAAGTAATGAGAGGGGATCCTTGGGATGTGATGGGAATACGAGTTAAGCTACATTATTGGGTACATGCTTTCGTTAGAAGATTCATAGAATAATTGTGGTACATGCTTTCGTTAGAAGATTCATAGAATAATTGTGACTAGGCTAAACTTTAAGAGGGATAAGCTCTCTCTCGAGCAACTTACCCCGTTTCAAATGCATTCCTCTCGGACACCCACTAGCCGCATGAAGACCATCCTACGCCTTAACCCACTCACTCTCTCAAGCTGAGTGTGTGGGAATGAGTCTAGGATTCACTCTCTCGAAATGAACCTCATATCGACGCACTCCCACCGGCCATCAATTTAGTAGTTTTAGTTAGTTTTACGACCTCTCTCTCGAGCAAGCCAAAAACAAATAAATAAACTTGTATTTGCAACTACAAATTCATTAAATTCATCCAAACTACTAAACAAAATCACAATTAAACTACGATTAAAATATGAGCAAGAAAGAGCCAACGATTATCTTCACCCATATTCGCTAAATCACACCCCAAGAATTGGGATTTTTAGCCACACATGTATAAGAGGTAGAAATTTATACCAAATTGAGCTCGCATTCAACTGGGTGTGAAGATTTAAGTCTTGATACAGGCCAAAATTGAAGAATCCAAGAGACCCAAATCCAAATCGTGAAGATGAAACCCTTTGGATATTTGAGTCTTCAAAACCCTCTCAAACTTAGAGCAAAAATATCAAAAGTACTATTCTATATGAAAATTATAATAATTGTTCCACACTTAAAACTACAACCCTAACTAGTATTTATAGTTTTCACAGATTTATACTGCAATGAATCGTTCAACGTCATTAGTAGGAATCGCCGATCAACTCGGCGATTCACCTTTTGGTGTAGTTCATCGCCGTCTTGCACCAACCTTCAACATCGTCATGCTATGGGTCATTGGGCGACATGCTACGGCTTCACGAAACTTCTCGGTGATGCACCGACTACTTCTTTTTCTATGGACTTGATCCTTTCCTTCAGGGTTCAGCACACTGGAACAAAAGGCAAAGTAAGATCCTTCGGCGACTCGCCATATGGACTCGGCAATCCTCAGGCCTTGATTTCTTCGTTCTTTTCACCCTTCTCATTCCTTTTTGCAATGTAGTGTCCATGTTTTCCTTTAAATTTTAAATACCTGAAACTTAAGGGTTTTCATCAGATTTTGAGATAAAATAAGCATTTGAGGACACAATTTTTATTAAAATATTGCCCTAAATTAGTCCGATTTGTGGACTTATCAGCAAGCCACTTTGGCGGTGGTTTTGGCTGCTCTGGCGGTGCCGCTGTAGCAGGGTGAGGACCATTGTGGCGGGCTAGACGTTAGTTAAGGTCGTAAATAAAACCCAAAACGTCTTTATTCTGCACTTTTTGTTTTTAGAGCTAAGGAATGAACTACAGGCTATTCTTGACCGATTTCCACCATTCTTGAGGCTAAATGTAAGAGTTTAACTCCCCAAATCTATTTTTCGATCCGTAGAACGTAATATAATGAATAATTATTGATGGGGGAGGGTTTTGATATAGAATCTATGGTGGAAACAACCCTAATTGGGAGATTGGGAACAAATGTTTGATCTAGGGTTCATAAAATTGTTAGTAATTTGGGTAATTAGTTATTATTTATTGATTCCCATATTATATTGATTATTTGTAGACCAAAACAAGCGAAACGAATCCGAAAAGGGAAGGATCAAGTTTCTTAGGGTTTCAAGCTTGTTTCGAGGTAGGTGATGATTGTGATTCTATGATTGTGTGATGCATGTTTGTCTTGCTTCATTATGATATATGAATGTATGTGGATGTTGCATTATTGATCACACTTGTTGTAAATGAGGATATATGATTGTCGAATGCCATTGGATTATGACTCGAATGTATGATTATGAGAATGTACTTGTGTTTGTGATTGTTTTATGTTGAATAGATCGGTTGCCACGCTCCGGCATAAGTAATTAGGATCAATTTCCATGTTCCGACATAAATATGGGGTTGCCACATTCCGGCATAACTATTAGATCGGGTACCATGCCTCACCAATGATTTGATATAATTGTGCATCTTTAGAAATGTGAAACTGCACCTTGTTCATAACTATTGATAATATTGTATATGTTTGATATATGTATGTGATTATATTGTTTTTTGACTTGCTTATGTTACACTTAGTGGGATAGCCGCGTGATCCTACTAGTTTACTATGGTTGTGTACTAATACTGCACTTGCTCTTATTTTTGTTGATTACAGGGAATCTTCATGCGACTATTGTCTCACCTCGCTTAGAAGATCAGTGATCATTTCGAATTCAAAGGTGAGCCAATTCTTCTGGGCTGCCATGAGTTTTCTTTCATCTATGTCCATATTTCGGACTTAGACCTTTCTAGTTAACTATTAGTTCATTAGTTTGGGGTTGTAACCCTTCTTGTTTAGACTTTGGTTCATTGTTAGATGTTTGGTACATTGACTTTCATGTTCTATGTGTATTTTCGGCATTTGTTTAGTTGTTAGATCTTTTGGAAGTTTATGGGAACTTCAGTGTTTAGCTATTTAACTTGTTGCGTTACTTAAATGCTTTAGTTTTGGTTTAGTTGCTTGGTTTGGGTTGTAGTGGTGGTTCTCCCACCGGAGGGTTAGTGTGGGTGCCAATCATGATGGTCTGGGTTGTGACAATTAGAGTCTAGGTTTGTTGATCTTGATGTCCCAAAATGAGTCTAGTAGAGTCTTACGGAACAATACAGAGACGTCTGTACTTTTCTTCGAGAGGCTATTAGAATTTAGGAAATCTCTAATTTTTTTCTTGTCTATTTTCATGCTATAACTTGATTCCAATTGGTATCTGTCGATTCGAATTGGTATCTAACCTCATTCACTCTTATGTCCGCAGATGGTTAATACTATATTTAATGACGTCTGGCCCGTAGCTCCCGTCAATGCTCCAACTGAGGAATCTGCAGCAAGAGGTCGCAGTTGAGGCAGGGGTAGAGGAAGATGTAGGGGTAGAGGCCGTGGAAGAGTAGCGTCTGCTGGGGATGGAGCTCTTATTGAGAATGCTCCTAGGAATGAGAACCCTTTTGCGCATCATGAAGAGATAGAGGAGAATGTTGATATTGAGAATGTTGAGGATGTGGGACAAGAGGAACATGTATAAGTTGAGACTACATGTATTCCTCCCTTATATCCAGTGTTGACTCAGCAGATCATGTCTTTCTTGAAAGGGTTGGTTGGTCCTGGAGTACTCCCTTCTGTTCAAGCAACTCAAGCTCCCACCAATCCTATTATTGCTATCACTACTCCCAAGGTTGGTGGAAACGTAGGTACTGACGTTTTCTTCCGTCCTTTGTTGGGTTCTGCTATCACTGGTTATGAGTATGAAATGTTGACTATGTTTTTGAAGCTAAAGCCTCCTGTATTTCTTGGTTCTGAGAATGAGGATGCTTATGAGTTTATCTTAGATTGCTATGAGTTGCTTCATAAGTTGGGAATTGTCCACCAACACGGGGTTGAGTTCATGACTTTTCAACGTCAAGGTGAGGCTAAACAGTGGTAGAGAGCTTATATGGAATGCATATCTTCAGCTTTACCTCCACTTACTTAGACCCAATTTCATGTTCTATTTTTGGAGAAATATGTTCCTAGGATTGTGAGGGATCGTAAGAATGATGAGTTCATGGTTTTGTAGCAAGGTGGTATGAATGTGACTGTTTATGAGGCTAAGTCCCATGCTTTGTCTAGATATGCTACTCAATTGGTGACTACTGAGGAGGAGAGAATCCGTTTATTTATTAGGGGACTAAATTCTGAGTTGCAAGTATTATCCGTCTGTATGACTTCTGTAGAGAGGAGCTTTAATGAGGCAAATGACTTTGTGAAGAAAGTGGAGGGGGTGAGGCAAGACGGTCAGGCTAAGGCATTTACTGAAAGGGCCAAGAACTCGGGTAACTTTCAAGGTTATTATTCCAGAGGTTCAGGGAGGGCAACGCTTGCAGCCAAGCCAATTCAGTCTGATATGCCCACCTCTATAGGTAATTACCCGGGAATGCCACCTCATAATTTGACTTAGGATAGCCAGGGAGTCGCACCTTCAGTGGGAAGAAGGCCATTATTTGATTGTACATGTTACAACTATGGAGAGTATGGGCATATGAGGAGAGATTGTCCCCACCCATGTATTTGAGTCCGCACAGCAACATACTAGAGCAGTGGTACCAACGGAAAATGACAATAATGGTCGAGAGGGTCCACAAAGTGGGTGAGAAGGTAATCAACGAGGTCGTGGAGGTAGAGGAAATGGTAACGCAGGCAGGAGTAACATGCAACCAGGCAAGGAAGTGGTTCATCAAGATGATATGGCTCAGTTCTATGCCTTTCCAGGTAGGAATGAGGCAGAGGCGTGTGACGCCATGATCACAGGTACTATTCTTGTCTGTGATCGAATGGCTAATGTGTTTTTTAATCCGGGTTCTACTTATTCTTATGTATTTGTGTGATTTACCTAAGAGTTTGATATGATTTGTGATGTACTTCATGCCCCTATCCATATTTCTACCCCAATTGGAGAGTCAGACATAGTCACCCATGTCTATTGTGCTTGTCCTATTTTGTTTATGGGTTTCAGACTTGGTCTGATTTGGCTAATGTGTTTTTTAATCCGGGTTCTACTTATTCTTATGTATTTGTGTGATTTACCTAAGAGTTTGATATGATTTGTGATGTACTTCATGCCCCTATCCATATTTCTACCCCAATTGGAGAGTCAGACATAGTCACCCATGTCTATTGTGCTTGTCCTATTTTGTTTATGGGTTTCAGACTTGGTCTGATTTGGCTAATGTGTTTTTTAATCCGGGTTCTACTTATTCTTATGTATTTGTGTGATTTACCTAAGAGTTTGATATGATTTGTGATGTACTTCATGCCCCTATCCATATTTCTACCCCAATTGGAGAGTCAGACATAGTCACCCATGTCTATTGTGCTTGTCCTATTTTGTTTATGGGTTTCAGACTTGGTCTGATTTGGCTAATGTGTTTTTTAATCCGGGTTCTACTTATTCTTATGTATTTGTGTGATTTACCTAAGAGTTTGATATGATTTGTGATGTACTTCATGCCC
>JAJOOS010009348.1:0-38301 GCA_029582725.1 Solanum chiquidenum | reverse complement strand
CCCATTTCCCACTCAATTTGACCCCCTGAATAAGAATATGAAGTCGAATTTCCGAAATCATGCACGGATTTTGAGATATATGGAAATTACAATTATAGGTGTTTCCGAAGCACATTTTTCGGGCATTTTTGGGGTCGTTTCAGGTTTGATATGGGTTCAACTCTCTTTTCAATATTTGCTTACAATTTGAGGTTGCAAACTATTATTTTGCTTAGATCTCTACTTTTGCTTGAGAAAGACCTCTAGAGTTAAAGAGATAGTTAACGATTAGGTGATGTACTTCATTTTATAGCCATAGCTAGATGAAGTTTGGCTAAATAAAGGTTTTGGATTGCTTTCTATAATTGCACGTGCTAAGGTTTGATAAAACCCTCATGAGATATGATGACTGATTGATTAATAGTTGTCATTATAGTGAATCTATCCTATCCATAGACAACCAATTGATTGAAGCAATTGCATTTACCCATTTGTGAAATTACCATCCACAAACACACACTACTAAGATTTATCAATTATTGTGAAAACTGTGTGTCTTAATCTTGCTTTCGATAGTTGTTAATATCTTGTTAACTAGAATTTGAATTATTAATCTAAATTTCCCCCATTTAATTACATACATAATTTAGATTGATTTTAATAATTCTAGTTTATAAAAGCACATTGTACAGTGAATTCATTATTACCATTCCCTATGTGATTGACCCCAACTCGTCATTGGGTTATATATTGTGAATATCTATACATTGATTTCTAAGGTGTATAGTGGAATGTTATAAAAAAATGGCACCGCTACTGGTGATTGGTGCTTAGATATTCCCATATTGAAGTTTCTTATTGAACTAGTCTTTTATCGTGGGTACTATTACTTTATTTACTCTTTTTTTGAACTTGTAGGTGATAATATGAGTTCTCAAGGGAGTGATACTGCTAGAAATGAAGGGAACATGGATGATGATATGAAATTGAGAGAAACATGTCGTGTTGGCGCCATTTGATTGCCACCAACTGTGGGAAAGGCCGTATTTCATATCACTAGTACCATGATTCATTTTCTTTAAATGAAGGTACTGTTTAGAGGATTGGCTCATCAGTGCCCACATGGTCACATAAAAAATTTCAAGGATGGGTGGTCCTTTAACATTCAACAACATAATCCAAGAGTCAATTTTTTTAGCGTATTTCCTTTATCCTTATCGGGAGAAAATATTCTTTGGTAGGTAGAAGTACCAGAAGAATCTATTACTTCTGGCATCCTTGAGAGATTCTTCCCATTATCAAAGATGGTTCAATATCGAGATGAGTTTAAAAATTATCCCAGATTGAAGGAGAACTAATTCATTGGACATATTTGTCTTTCAGAAGAAGCTTCTCTAGCGTTCCACTCATGGACTTCCCGACAAGGTTTTTTACAAGTATTTTTTATAGATCAGTTGATCAAATTAACAAGTCCATAGCTAATGATACAAGGTTATTTTGCTAGAGGAGTAATGATACATCAACCTTTCTCGTTTTCCTCTACTTTGCTAGATAGAATTGCAAAAACCAACCATGCATGGCACACTAGATAAGATAAAGTTGTAATGAGTATTCCTTCTGCATTTCCCAAAGAACAAATGTTGAAAGATCAAGAGAGGGATGAAAGTGTAGCCAACATGATGATGCATATGGATTTATTGACCAAACATGTGATGACTAGTGGATCTTAAACTATGAATGCTCTTAGCTTGAGTGGTGGAAAGTGTAGTGAAGATGAGATATTTGAGGCCTTGTACAAGGAAGAGGTGCAATTTTAATCGAGCCAAGCAAGGGGTTATCATCCTACGTATCAAAGGAAAAATGGGACTCAAGGTTTGAAGAATGATAAAATGGGAGTGTGAGAGACCATGAAATTGAACGTCTTGATCAAAATAGTTTGAGGGACCGTGAAAATGATAGAAAGCGTTACGTTCCTCCTCATGATAGACTAAACCTCAAGGAGCCAAATGCCGATCCCAAGAGCTTTAGGATCGAATATATGCTTGCCTGTATTCTCCATAAAGTTGAAGGGTCCAATAAAGTTCTCAAAGAAATGAAGTCTGATTTCTCTTCATTTACTAAAGTCATCACTTTCCATTCAATTTCTATCAGGCAACTCAAAACTCAAAAGGGGCAGATTTCAGCCCATTTAAATCCAAGGCCCAAAGGAGGATGCCCAATTGATACCGTAGTTAAACATAAGAATGAGAATGTTCGATGCATGAGAATTGTTACTAGGAGTGGAAAAGTTGTTGGGAGTCATATCTAAGATGATGAAGTGATTGTAAGTGGAGACAAAGCTAAAGTGACCGATGATGAAGATTTGCCAGTAGAGATGAATGATAATGACCTTAAGGTGGGCGTCAAGAGTGTGTTGATATGTGTAACACCCCATATTCTACGTGTACTAGTTCTATTTATATGACGCTTATAAATTGCCGTGTGATATAGTTATGGACTCGGTTTCCACTGCGACTAGTGACAATATAATAGGTTTAAAATGAACTGCCCATAGATTTTGATGCGACCCGATTAAGTTGACGTCGATGGAAGTATTTAAACTTGAGATCATAAAGTTGAACTGCCCATAAATTTTGATGCGACCCGATTAAGTTGACGTCGATGGAAGTATTTAAACTTGAGATCATAAGGTGGTACTTGAGTCTAAAGTTTAAATTGACATAGTGTATATAAGTTTTAAGTTAAATTAAAGGTATTAAGGTTTAGAAATGGAATAAGATATTGAGGTGTTTGATTGACTACACTAAGCTAGTAGGTGACAAGTAGGTGCATCACCTACTTTGACTTACTGACCAGCCCAAGGGACCAAGTAGGTGCATCACCTACTTTGACTTATTGACCAACCCAAGGGACCAAGTAGGTGCATCACCTACTTTAACTTATTGACCAGCCCAAAGGACCAAGTAGGTGCATCACCTACTAAGACACTTTTAACCATGTTATTGGGCCAAGTGCACTACCACCTAGTTGCATCAATCTGGCCCAAGTTGATTATAAGAATAAAGGGAAAATGGACAGCCAAGGCCCAATCTATCCAAGCCCTCAAGAAATAATTTTAATGAAAAAGTAGGTGCATCACCTACTTACATGTGTGGCCTAAATTAAAGACACATGTTGGCTGCAAATGAAGTACAAGAAAGGGGGAAAAAGGCCCAATGTTCTTAAGTCCAAAAAGTCCCAAGTGAAAAGTCCAAGTAGGTGGGTCACTACTTGACAAATTATGGCCCAAAATGAGTGAGAAAGTCGGCCAAAGCAGGTCCCTTTAAAAGGGATAGATATCAGCTTTTTCCAACCATTTTTACTTTGACAAAAAAATTGATTTTTAGAGCTTTCTCTCTTCTCTCTCTTAACTTCATACATCAGCCATTAAATACCATTAGGGGTCTTGAACATTAGGGAGTTCAATCTATTGGAAGGTATAATTTAAGACAAGTTAAGGAGGACAACCTTTACCTTGAAGAATCGAAGTCTTAGCAAGTGGTAGTTCTGTCCAGCAAGGTAAGCTACTGCAATTTTCTCCCTCTTGTGCTTGAGTAAATTAGGACACTTGGTATGTGTTAGTGAGTTGGAAATTGTTACTTTTACATGGGGTAATATTGGGGAGGATGTTCTGGTGATTAGTGCATGTTGGGACAACCATGGAGGAGAGTCCTCTTTAAATTTAGTTATGAGCTCTTTTGAGTACTTTAAAAGTAATGTTAGCTCTTTAAGTGTTGGTGATCAGAAACCATGATTCATATTGCTTCTGTTACATTATTATGTTTAAGGATTTTTTTTATGTATGTTATGATAAAGGATGTGTCTGGATGTGTGGGAAAGTTATGAAGACGTTAAAGGACTTAAATATTGGAGGGAGTTTTGGGGAGGACCTGATACGAATGTTGTACAGTATATAGACGCGATTAAAGGTAAAGTGAAGGAAACAAAACACTAGCTAGATAAATTGCATGCTTACTGCTTGGTTACTATTTTGGTGAGATCAAGTAGCTCAAATTGATTGATTAGTTACTAATACTAGTCTTACAACTTATTTTATTGTAGATTAGTAATCTGAAGAGAAGGATCTTAAGTCATACTTTTTGAATTGTATAGCAAGGTATGTAAAGCTATTCGATTTCCTATTTCTTTGACATGAATCCAACACTTGCATTACAAAAAGTAAGCTTGCTAAGTGCCCTTGGTAGTGACTGAGGCATAGTTGCAGTTCCTACTCCCTGGAGCAGTAAAGTGAGTACTATAATATGAGTTTGTTACTAAATGTACGTGCTTACTCTACCAAGTATTAGCATGCAGGTTTAAACTTGTTACATCGTCAAAGTACCCTTGGCAAATATTTCCCTTATATAAATCAAAATGATCCTAGGCTACACATTGTATATATGTTTATATGTTGGATATACAATCTGCCCATATCGTGCCAACTTGCTTCAATTATCTATGTATATGTCGTCTTTTCACATGTTCATATGTTCCCTTTATTGGTTATTACTCCCATTGTGTTAGACTATAATGTTACCTCACAAGATCCCTACTTGCTCTATTGTACATTTTATATGTACTTACTTGGAATATGTATTCATCCTAAAGTTGAATCTGCCCACGTTCTCCCTTGGTTCCACGTTCACATATACCTTGTATTTGATATTAGTTGGTGAGTATTTGGCTATCATATAGAGTTCAAATCTCTTTGCTGAATGTTAAATGTCTTCACTTGATATGTGCTTCAATTTGAGATGTCAAAATACTGACTAAGTTATATAGGCTCCTAAGTATTATACATTCATGTCACATTTGCTTCCCATGTCATTGTTATTATCGTAAGTCCATATTCATATGTCTTTTACTACTGGTCCATAGTTCCAAATCTCAACAATGACTATGACCACAAAAACAACAATATCAAAAGAGTTATGATCACCAAATGAATAATCTCAAAAGAGTTATGAACATCAAAACAACAATCTCAAAGATTAAAGAATCTAAGTGAAGAAATTTGTATAATTATGGGTGTCAACCCAGGGCAAGTACCTAGCATGGGTCGATCCAAATTGGTATACAAGGGTGGCAGCTCAAGGTTGAAACCGTAGCATAGGCCGATCCCAATTGGTATAAAATGGTGGCATCTCAAGGGCGAAAGCCTAACATGGGCCGATCCCAATTGGTATAAGAGGGTGGCAGCTTAGGGGCAAAAGCCTAACGTGGGACGATCCTAATTTGTGGAATTATGAGGACAACATCCCAGGGTTTAAATGCCTAGCATGAGTCATCCTCTTTCTACCATTGATCAGCTGGTCATTGTATCATATGTGTTATAAGATTATAACGTATATAAAAGTAAAGAAAATAATGTAATATACAGGATTCCACAAGTATAAGCAAAGGTGGTCTTAAATCCTTATCTATTTGTTTTTGGTTTCACTTGAGCTCTCATTTTACATATGGTTGTATTATGCCTTACATATTTAGTACATTATTTCGTACTGACGTCCCTTATTAGGGACGCTGCATTTAATGCTGCAGGTACTGGTACTCAACTAGTAGATCTCCCCAATAGAAGCACATGATACTCATTGGTTGTTGGTGAGCTTCAGGTTAATTCGGGGCTTTTTTGAGTCTTTACTATGCGTATTTTCATAGTGGTACAGCCACGGATTCCAGTAGAGGCTTTGTAAACATTGTAAAGCTATCATCTATATTCATAGTTTCACTTGTCACATGTATCGGTTGAACTAGTCGACATGTGTTGTATATGAAGATTCTCATTAGTAAATCTATCAGCATAGTAGTTTACTTTCTCATCATAGGTCATTTTAAAAACATGTGTTCATATGGTACTTGTCCGCCTCACCTAGGGTTGGGGTGTGACAATGTGAATCCCAGGAGTGGTTATGGTTCAAAAATGGGGGATGTTGCTACTCAACTAAGTAGTGTGAAGTTGCTGCTGAGTAGTGTCAAGTTTCCAATTAATTTAACTCCTCATTTTCCTCAAAGGATGAAGAAGAAATACGGGGATGAAAAATTTAAGAAGTTCTTAGTAATGTTTAAGAGACTTTTAGTTAACATTCCTTTGGTTGATGCCATTCTACTAATTCCCAAATATTCAAAATTCTTGAGGGATTTATTAACAAAAAATAGGAGTATAGACTTTGAAATGGTGGAGTTATCACACAATTGTAGCGCAATCATGTCTAGCAACATAGTTGTTAAGTGATACGATCCAATAACATTTACTATCCCTTGCACCATAGGGATGTACCAACTTGCCAAAGAATTATAAGACCAAAGAGCAAGCATAAACTTAATTCCATTTGAAATTTTAATAAACTTTGATTTGGTGTTCTGAAGTCGACCATAATGTGTCTCCTGATAACCGGTGGGGGTTCTTTATGAAATTTTGTTTAAGGTAGACAAGTTTATATTTGCCGCCAACTTTGTCATTCTTGATGCAAAAATTCTTATCACCTTTGGTAGTCCATTCTTTCCTACCGAAATCGCTTTGGTAGATGTGGAGAGTGGCAAGTTGAAGTTTCGAGTGAATCATGAGGAGTTAAATTTCAATGTATTCAGTCCATGAATCAACCTAATGAATTCCAAACTGTGTTGGTCATTGATGTTATTTATGAGACCGCTGCAAATATTTGAGAGGTTACATGTATTGGTGAGTGTTTGGCGACAATTTTATTGATTTATGATGGTGAGGAAATCCAATATTATGATCAAGTTGTGGATGCTTTTGTTGGGTTGGGGTATTTTCAATCCAATCCTAAAAAGCTTCATATTGATTTGAAGAATCGGGAGAGTCCACCCACCAAACCATCAATTGATAAGACTCCAAGGTTAAAATTGAAAGCTCTTCCTTCTCATCTCCGTTGCGTATTCTCAAAGTGCAACAACACCTTGTCGGTGATTGTTTCTGATGATTTATTAGAATGGAAAATTGAAGCACTAGATGTAGTATTGTAGAAGCCTATAAAGGCTGTGGGGTGGACTATCAGTGATATTGTTGCGATTCAACCTAGTATATGTACTCAAAAAATTCAATTGGCTAGAGATTGTAAGCCAAACATTGAGCACCAAAGGAGGTTAAATCCTCCCATGTAAGAAGTTGCGAAGAATGAGATAATGAAATGGATTGATGGGGTTTTGTCTACCCTATTGTGGATATAAAATGGGTCAGCCTTGTCTAATGTGTGCCTAAGAAAGGGGGAATTATAGTAGTCCAAATGAAAATAACTCATGTCAATGAGACCAGTAATGGGGTGGCAAGTTTGCATGGATTACCAAAAATTGTATGCTCAGACCGAAAAAGATCATTGCCCCATGCCTTTCATGGATTAGATGCTATATCAACTTGTAGGTACAGGTTTATATTGTTTCCTTGATGGATACTCAGGATATAATCAAATATCAATTTTCCCCTGAGGACCAAGAAAAGATGACCTTCACATGCCCGTATGGCACCTTTGCCTTCAAGAGGATTCCATTAGGTTTGTATAATGCTCCTGCCATTTTCGAAAAGTGTATGATATCCATTTTCATGAACATGGTGGATTATATGATGGAACTCTTCATGGATGAAGTTTTGGTAGTTTGTGAAACATTTAAGGCTTGTCTTGAGCATTTGAGCAAGGTGTTGAAAAGGTTGATACGCCTAAATTACACTTTCCTAAAGAAGTAAAGGTGGTTTTTATTGAAATAAACAACATAACACATGTTAGGGTCAATCCCTCGAGGAAGGAGGTCTAGACTTAGGATAATTCACTATTTATTGTACTTTTAATGAGATAATTTCCATAAAAAAAAGTGGGAGGAGGGAGGGGAGGGGTTGTTAAAATACATGTTTGATTCAGTTAGACAACAAGTAATCCAGTAAAGATGATTGAATGTTTTGATAAGTCACCAAAAGATAGAATTAGGGTGTATGTGTTCCCCACAAGTCATTAACGTGGTAAATTTTATAGTAGTAACATTGTCTAGTGTTTAACATGCAAAGTCGGTAAGTTATGTATCTCCTAAGTGTTTGATTGTCCAAATAGGGAATTTCACCATGCAACTTGATCGGTTTACATGTGTGTGATTTACAAACCCTTACCCCTGACCCTAGATTGGCTTTCACAGAGATGGTTCCGACTATTAGATAATGGTTGTAGTCACTAAATCTCCATTGTTTCATCTTTTTTCCCATTTGTTACTTCATTAGTTGGAAAAGTAGGAAAAAGGTGTATTCTAAAGTTGGCCACTATTAAAAAGTAATTAAAACAAAGATAATAACAATACATGTATAAATACTTATTCAAAGATTACTAATTATTAGGTCTACGTTGTTAATTCCTCTTGGTTCCCAAAACCCTAGTTGTGGATTTAGCTACTCATGATTGAGTTATCACAATTCCTAATAAGTTTGTTAAAATAAATCATCAACTTACAATTAGAGTAGATGAACTGTGGAATTTTAAATTAACGGACATAAGATTGTATTAAACTGATACTTTAAGAATAAAATGGATAAAGTGTTCACCAAAATAATGCTCAAAGCCAAAAACAAAATGTCCAATTGTCTAACATTAAAAATGGGAATTAAACGATTATTTATAGACATATAATCCTAAAGAATATTGAAAAAGGAAATACATAAAAATCTAGGCTTTATAGTTACTTGCACGGTTTGGTCCTACAATTCGTAGGAATTCCTACGGCTGGCTGAAACCTTCCGTAAAACAACATCATCACTTCTAACTTCAGGTATTTTCTACGGGTATGTTCTATGACTTGTAGAACTTTAGATGACCCATCTTGGCATATTGTAGTTCAAAAGGAATGAGGCCCAAATTCTTTGATCTTTTCTACGTCTTGGACCTAGGTCACGTAGAAATTCCTATGGCTCGTAGTCTTGTAGCTTCAAAACACATCATTGTTGCTATGACTCATTTATACGACTTGTAGAAACGTCTATGGCTTGTAAGTGAAGTCATCAATCCTAAAAAATGGGGTTGTTTCGACCTATTTTATCTCGACTTGTCAAACACCTATTTTCCTGCAAAATACAAATAAAATACCATAAAATCTAATAACAAATGCTTAAAACACAAAACTCCAAGTTTAAAGAAATATAGGTGTCATATTTACGTGGTACATCAACACCCTCAACTTAAAATAATTGCTTGTCCTCAAGCGACACGACTAACGCAAAACGACACGATGCAAAAGTAAACCTAAAACTCAAGTAATCACATGACTTATTTGCCGATAATTAATTCTCCATTTTCATTTTTTCAGCACAGTGTAGTCATTAGGTTCAACAAGAAGACAACACATCTAGATCAATTCATAACATAAAACTAGCAATATATATATTAACATACACATATAACAATCCCCACGATACAACCTTTTCGATAATTTAACTTGTGCACTTACAACAAAGAAATCCCATTTTTACACATATATTGATATTTAGTTCAATTTCAGGGACTTAGTATATGCTCACTCTCACAAGTGAATTCAATACAATACCGACACAATACCATAGGTGTACCCTTATTTTCTACACTTAGACTCTCAAACCGTTAAATTAGGATCATTATTGAACTTTCTTAGCTTGTACTGCATGCTTAGGGTCAGGTTTGGTGCATTTATATTTTAAGTTACGTTTTGGCCCTCCTTGGCATTACATTGACTATTTTTCTATTTTATAACGAATCCGGGTTTCTCCTTAATTTTTTCTCCTAAATTTTCATTACAGACGGGGTATGACTTTTGACTTGCTTTTCTTTTTTGTGTGAAACTTTTCTGCTGCTTTTCATTTTTTACCTTTTATTTTCTTTAGTCTTCCACACCATCTTATTTTCTTCTCTTTTCTCAATACACAACTCTTTTCATACCCCCTTTCTTTTCTTGATTTACTCTATAGTAGCCCTTCTCAACTTAGAATTTTAGCTTGAGTTGAGGTGTATGATGTCTAAGGCGTGACCAAGGCCAAAACAAAGGTTAACATTTATCATGTGGAAGGTGAATCAGGTAAATTGAAATAATGGTCTATTATAGGCTCAACGATTTGGATTGAAGGGAGCATTTTACATTTTTTTGGTTGTTTTTAGGCTTAGTTGACTCATTTTAAACAATGGACTATGATCCTTTTATAATTAACAGGTAAATCATCTTAAAAAGACTAACATGGAAAGTTATTGCATATATTGTACAAATAAAAAATTAAATATCACACACATGGCACATCGTTTCACTATCAAATTAAAAGTGTATCTAGTTCATGCTTTGGTTTAAATCATGTTATCCTATTGATTCCTATAATGAGATGAAAAATCCTACCCAGATGACTTAGAAAGCACACAAATATAACACAAACACAAAAATTTGGAGGGATATCAATTTCATGCAATATTATCCGCTTTTGTTTCTAGTCTACTTTTACAATCAACATATTAAACATGCTGGTTCAAAAGAAATTAAATAGTCATTCAGGAAAGAGAATACAAGTAAGAAAAACCAAGGCATAACTTGAGTGTTCGGGCTATTCAGACTTCACCATTAACACTATTAACAGATTCACCCCACCCCATAGAAGAGAATGGTCAATGTCCCCAATTCACAAAAACTAAAGAGTCAAAGATGAAGAAAAACCAATAGTGTCTATGTGCCGAAGAACTATATAGAGGCATATGGGTTCACTAGTGGAGACACCGGTTTAATAATGTGTGCCGGTGTAGTAGTCTGAGGATCACCATCAGTAGTACCCCCGATCTCGATGCTCTGGCTACCTGTTGCCGGACTCTCTACTCTCAACTCCTCATCAACTTTAGACTATCACTAAGCTGCCTCAATTTTACGTCGCTTTCTCTTTTTCATGCACTCTGCAACCCCCTCATCAATATCATAATCAGTATACATGCACTTCCTAGCCGCAAGAGGGACGTTGGTATCACCAAATAACACCATAAGAATCTCATCTCTACCTTGCGTAGGTGAATAGGGCATGTACAACAGATGCTACAGTAGCCTCATGAATTGGGAATTTAAACTCATTTATGGCTTATTATTCAATGAATTAGTGTCCTCAATACCTATTTTATGCTCATAATTGTTGTTAATGTGTTGATATGCAACAATGAAGGTGTAAGAACAAGGCAAGGATATTACGATGAGAAAAGGAGTGAAAAAGCTAGAAAAGTTGAAAAGAAGAGAAGCTGGAGCTTGCAAAATCCACTTGGTGACTCGCCGAGTGAGTCTCCAACTCGCCAAAAGTTCCGGCAAAGTAGCCTATGTACCAAGCCAAATTGGAGAGAAAAAATGATGATTTGGTGAGATGCCTAATAGATTGATGATCACCATCCATCTTGCTTGATTTTCTAGAACAATTTTGTGCATTAGTTAAGCCAAAAAAAGAGAAGAAGCACAACTCATCGGATCAACGAATAGATCAGGGAGCTCGACTAATCTCACCAATTGGACTCTGTGTTGAGTTTTTGGGAACGTATAAATTAATTTTTGAAAGAAGAAAAGGAGTTCCCAGAGAGTGCATTCCCCGGTCTTTAAGAGTTTTCACATTTTTACGTTGTTGAACATTCTTGGAGAAGATTTGAATCTCGGATTTGAAGTTTTTAGGATTGCAACCTTAATTTTTACATTGGGTATTGTAGATTGTTAACAATTTAGATGGATAATATTTTCATAATGATTTCTTGCTTTTCGCTATGTTTGGATAAAATCCCTTAACTTAGGGGTGTGATCATGCAGTTGAATGCATAAATTAACTAATGGGTATCATTAATTGCTGAATTTATTGTTGTTTTGAAATTGCTTCAATTGTTTGTTCATATTTTAATTGATGAGCTGAAGTTGCAAATTCGGTTCTAATTTAGCTCTCTATGCTTGCTTGAGAAAGAGGTATAGGGTCAAATGAATATTGATAGTTGTATTGATTTGTAGAATGAGAAAGTGGGTTAATAATGAATTGGGTTTTTTGGTAATGTAAGCTTGTTGAGGTTCGAGAGAACTCACTCGAAACATGATAGTTTATCGAGAGATTGCTACTATATTCAAAACCTATCCTACCCATTGAGATTCAACAACTTGAAGCAATTAGTAATTACCCATTAAGTGAAATTAGCATTTGATTGATCACATTCCTAAGGTTGAATCTCAAATCGTTTAAATCTCGTGATAATTGTTGTTGTGAGAACCTGGATACTAGATCCCCCATTTGCTAGAGATAATTGAAACTTAGTGATTTATTTTATGTTGCATAACTTTTTAATTCTACAAAAATTAGAACACGTTCTCACTTTGTAATTGACTCCTTAACCGTACCACTTCCTGTGGGATCGACCCCAACTAATAGTTGGGTTTATACTTGTTAGCGACCGCCTACACTTTGAATCAGAAGAAGTGTAGTTGAGCATTATAAAAAATGGCGTTGTTGCCGGGGAGTGGTGTTTAGAATTTTGTTATTGAAGTGCTTTTGTGAACAAATTTTGGTGTAGTAAAATTTTCTTATTTGTGTTTCTTTGTTGATTGCTCTAAACATGTGAAGAGATGCGTGTGAACAGGACCAATGCAAGTCAACTTTGGATAATGATGACATCAGAAACTTGCATGATGTCAATGTGGATTAATTGGGAAGTGCTGGTGCTATTCGATTGCCTAAAGCTATGGGTAATGCGGTATTTCATGTAACCAGTACTATGTTGCAATTGTTGAAAATGAAATGAATCTTTGGGGGACTTGCTCATGAGGATTCTCGTGACCATATTCATAATTTCATGGATGTGCGTGGACCGCTTTCCTTCAAGAACATCACTCAAAAGTCAGTCTGACTCCGATTGTTTACCTTTTCTCTAATGGGGGAGGCAACAAAGTGGTTGAACGAAATACCAATGAAGTCTATCACTTCGTGGGAGGAGCTCACATAACTGTTTTATGAGATATTTTTCCCTCCCTCGAAGATGGTTAAGTTGAGGGATAACATTCAGAACTTCAAGCAGATTGATGGTGAGCCCATCCATTAAACGTGGTTGAGATTTCGAAAGTTAGTTCTCCATTGTCCGACTCCTGGCTTGCCGGACAATGTGCTCTTGGAATATTTTTATCAGAGTCTTGACACCGTCAACAAGTGGTATTTTAGTACCTAGCCTTTTGGCTGTATATGTTTTTGTTTTGACTTTTTGATATATTGTTGTTTTATTATTATTGTTTGGTCAAACTTTTCTTTGCTGCTTAATGTGAATAATGTTGGCTCTTTATTCATTGGTTTCTCTCTTGATTGTGTGTGATTGTTTTTCTCTTGTACAATTGAGTGTCGATTATGATCAATATCGATGACTTGAACTTGAATAGTACACTTGATTAACGATAAGTAATGTGTGAACTTTTAGCATCTCATTGTGACTAGTCAGATTGTCGAAGTGAGTCTTGTGATGATCGTTGCATGCGAGCTTAACTTGTAATGTTATGATCGATAATTATGTTTAATGCCTTATATTGTGAGGTTTACTTGAAATATGTGCATGGTGATACCTAGAACTTGCCTCGTTGGTCCAATTAACTAATTTTGGTGAATGAAGGAAATGATCTTAGGCATAAATATTTGAGAGTGAACCTAATTGCTTTACCCTTGTTGTGACCACCTTGTGATTATGTGAACCGAGCTTTGCACCATTTGAGACTAAACTTTTCTTTGGATGAAACATGAATGATAATGGCCTTGTCGTCCGCACGTAAAACATTTGTGAATCATTGATTTGTTTGAATAGACAACCTAGGCCAAAAGTGTCACGGCCCCAGGGGTACCCCCTAGATGTAACAAGGCGTATACGACCCCGAAAGGCCTCATACAAGCCACTTAGCATATCATAACATAAAGTAATAGAAATGAGCGGGAATTAAAACTTTTCAATACAATCAAAGTCTTTCATATGGCAAAAAAATTTAAAATTGCAAAATTTTAACCCGTCTAAAATTTTTTGCCACATCTCGTATGTTGAATATGGCTGATCAATACCGATGACTTGAATAGTGCTCTCAATCGAATGAACATGAATCTACAGCTACAATGAGGCCAAATGAAGTTGCGTAGACAATATTTGAACTCTTTGCATCTCGTTATTACTAGCCTAGTATCGAATTGAGTCTCTTGTGATGATCATTGCACACTAGCAAAAGTGTGGAGTTTTGTTTGGCTGTAGTGTCAATGCCTAGTGTGATGAGCTTACTTTGAACCATGCATGATATATCCTAGAATTTGCCCCGCTGGTCCGGTCAACTAAGTGATGTTATCTCTTGATATGATCTTAGGCAACTTCTAAGAGTGAGAGCCAATTTGACATATACCTCTTTTGTGACCGACCTTGTGAGTGTGTGAACCACTTTTGAACACCCCTTGAGCCTTACCTTTCTTTGGAAGAAACTTGATGAAAAAGAAAGTTGTGGAATAAAGTACAAAAGAAATGGGGTTCCCAAACAATCTATGGAAAGTAAATAATAGGATGACCTCTGAGCACTAAAGAGAATGATATAGGAAAAGGAAAGGAAGTATTGTGAGCACCACATTTAATGAGGATGAAAGTCACTAAGCCTAGATGACCATACCTTTGCACTCAACCCCATTACAAGCCTTGGAAAGACCTTTTTGATCTTGAGTGAGCCGAAACTAATGTTGATCAGAAAATACGAGCAAACCTATGGGTGAAAGCATGCATTGTGATCTTCCTTATGAGAGTGAGCGTTGCATTTGATTCCAAAACTTTAAATGATCAAATATTTGTGTGTGAAAATTGAATCATTTCTTGTGTGAGCGCATTTGAACACTTTGGTTGAGCTTGAACTTGCATTTGAACAAGTATTGTGAATATGAGATTTTATGATATTAGTCAGCCACATCTTGAATCTTTGAGTGCACATTTAATCTTTGCATAAGTAACTTGAGTCTTGTTGTGTGGGTTCACGATTGAGTTTTGTGTAGCACTGTTCGAGACCTCCTTTTTGAACGGTTAAGCTTGAGTTTGCTTGAGGACAAGCAAAAGTTTAAGTTGGGGGTGTTGATGAGTCCACAAATTGGACTCATTTAGGGATGTATTTTGATAGAATTAGTGTTCTCAAATGCATATTTTTATCTCAATATCTCATGAAAACCCTTAAGTTTCAGGTATTTGGAGTTTGAAGGAAAGCATGGACACTACTTAGCAAAAAAGGAACAAAAGCAGCTGAAAGAACGAAGAAATGAAGATCTGAGAATCGCCGAGCCCATTCGGCGAGTCGCCAAAAGGTCTTATCCTCGCCTTTTGTTCTAGTGTGCTGAGCCCTGAAGGAAAGGATCAAATCGATGGAGAAAAGGAGCAGTCGACGTATTGCCGAGTAGTTCCGTAAAGCTGTACTATCTCGCCCAATGATCCAAACATGACGATGCTGAAGCATAGAGCAAGACGGCGATGAAACCTACCAAAGGGCGGATCACCGAGTTGATCGGTGATCTCGACTTACGAAGGCGAATGATCTACTGCAACACAGAATTTTGAAAACTCTAAATACACATTTAGAGTTGTAGCTTAGTATCAGATTTTTATTATATAATTTTTAACATAGGCTTTTGAGTGCTAAGCTTGGAGAGGGATTTGAAGAACTTTAATATTCAAAGGGTTTCAACTCCAAATTTTGGACTTGGGTCTTGAGTATTCTTCACTTTTGACTTGTTTTAAGACTTAATCTTGCATACCCATTGATGGAAACTGAGATTGCTATACATTTTTACCTCTTTTACATGTGTAGCTAAACAATTCTTGGGGCGTGATTTTGTGAATATGGGTTAGATTTTTTGTTGGGTCTTGCTTGTTGATGATTAATTTGTTGTTTATATGTGATTTCGTTTAGTAGTTGTGGTGGAACTTAATGAAATTGTAGTTGCAAATACGATTTCACCTTTAAGTTTTTAGCTTGCTCGAGAGAGAGGTCGTAAAACTAAGACTACTAAATTGATGGCCGGTGGGAGTGGGTCGACATGAGGTTCAGCTCGAAAGAGTGAACCCTAGTCCTTCTCCCACACACACAGCTGGAGAGAGTGAGTGGGCTAAGGCGGAAGTTGTTCTTCATGCGGCAAGTGGGTGTCCAAGAGGAGCCCATTTGATTCGGGGTAAGTTGCTTGAGAGAGAAGTTACCCCACTATGGTCTAGCCTAGTCACAAATATTCAACAAATTTATTATCAAAAGCATGTACCCAATAGATTAGTTTATCCCGTATTTCTATCACATCCCAAGTACCCCATCTCCTTGATTAGTACTCTTTGCATTTTTGCTGTTTTTACTTACTTGTGACAAAAAACCCTTTTGTTAATTGACACTTTTGTGTCACTCCTTAAATTTAGTATGTTTGTATTCGACAATTTTTCAGCTATGACTAATTAGAACTACATTTTATTTTTCTACTAATTCTCAAAGCCACTCCCTGTGGGAACGATCCCAACCCTTGGTTGGATTATTATACTATTGTACGATCGTAGACACTTGTATTGGAAGTTGTGTCGTGAATACGCAAACATCAGCCATCAATTTAATAGTCTTAGTTTTACGACTTCTCTCTCGAACAAGCTGAAAACACAAAGGTGAAATCGTATTTGCAACTACAATTTCATTAAGTTCCAACAAAACTACTAAATGAAATCACATTTAAACAAAGATTAAACTATCAACAAGCAAGACACAACAATTAACTTGACCCATATTCACAAAATCACACCGCAAGAATTGGGGTTTTAGCTAGACATGAATAAGAGATAGAAATTTATACCAATATTAGTTTGCATTCAAATGGGTATGAAGATTTACGTCTCAAAACAAGTCAAGAGTGAATAATCCACAAGACCCAAGTCTAAAATCATGGAGTTGAAACCCTTTGAACCTTCAAGTTCTTCAAAACCCTCTCCAAACTTAGAACTCAAAAATAGAAGCAAAGTCGGAAAAATTACTGTTCAAAGCTAAAAATTCGATACTAGAATAATAATTCTCAATGAGTATTTACAGTTTTGAAAAATTTGTGATGTGAAGGATCACTCGGCAAAAGTAGTTGGAATTGCCGATCAACTCGGCGATCTGTCCCTTGGTCTAGTTCATCGCCGTCTTGCGTTAGCCTTCAACATCGTCGTGTTTTGGATCATTAAGTGACATTACTGCTCGTGGAACTGCTCAGTGACACGCCAACTGCTACTTTTCACTACTGATTTGATCCTTTCCTTCAGGGCTTAGCACACTGGAACAAAAGGCGAGGATAAGACCTTTTGGCGACACGCTGAATGGGTTTAGTGATTCTCAGATCTTTATTTCTTCGTTCTTTCAGCTGCCTTTTTTCTTTTTTGCTAAGTAGTGTCCATGCTTTCCCTCAAACTCCAAATACCTGAAACTTAAGAGTTTTCATCAGATATTGAGACAAAATATGCATTTGAGGACACTAATTCTATCAAAATATAGCCCTAAATGAGTCCAATTTGTGGACTCATCAACACCCCCAACTTAAACTTTTGCTTATCCTCAAACAAACTCAAGTTCAGTCGTTCAAAAAGGAGGTCTCGACCAGTGCTACACAAGACTCAATCATGAATGCACACAACATGACTCAGTTTACTTATGCAAAGATCAAATGTGTACCAAAAGATTCAAGTTGTGACACACCATTCTCAAAGATTCTCAAGCTCGCAATACTTGCTTCAAATGCAAGTTCGAGCAACAAAAGTATTTGAATGCCCTTAAAGAAAGGATGATTCCATACTCACCCACAAAGGTTTAATCATTTAAAGTTTCGGAAACAAATGCAACGCTCACTCTCACAAAGAAGAACACAATGCATGCTTTCACCCATATGTTTGCCCGTATTTTCCAATCAACATTTGTTTTGGCTTACTCAAGATAAAAAAGAACTTTTCAAGTCATGTAATGGGGCTGAGTGCAAAGGTATCGTCATTTAGGCTCTGTGACTTTCATCCTCATGAAATATGGTGCTCACAACACTTCCTTTACCTTTCCTTCATCATTCTCTTTAGTGCTCATAAGTCATCCTATTATTCCCTTTGCATGGATTGTTTGGGAACCCCATTTCTTTTGTACTTTATTCCACAACTTTCTTTTTCTTTCTCATTTCTCTCTCTTTTTTTTATATGGAGGGGTTCCATTTTTCTCATAACCATGGGTAAGAGGGACTTTCTTGCACTTCTTGATTGGCCTTGTCTTTTCACCACACCCCCAACTTAGGCTTTTGGCCTAAGTTGGCTATTCAAACTAACCACAACTTCATGAGGGTTATGGGTAATGGATAAAGAAAGGTATAGTTTTCATCAAGTTTCTTCCAAAGAGGAGTAAGGCTCAAGGGGTGTTCAAAAGAGGTTCACATATGCTCACATGGTAGGCCACAAAGAGGTATCTGTCAAATTGGCTCACATTCTTCGAAGTTGCCTAAGATAATATCAAGAGATAACCTTACTTAGTCGATCGGACCAACGGGGTAAATTCTAGGTGTATTCATGCATGATTCACAGTAAGCTCATTACTCAAGGCATCGACACTAAAGTCAAACAAGACTCCACACTTTTGCTAGTGTGCAGCGGTCATCACACGAGAATCAATTTGAAACATGGCTAATCACAACGAGATGCAAAGAGTTCACAAATTGTCTATGAACCTTCATTTTGCCTGATCGTAGCCGCACATTCATGTTCATTCAATTAAGAGCACTATTCAAGTCATCGGTATAGATTGGAATGAAAGCTTAAATTTTGTGAAAGAAAAGACACATTCACACGTGAGAGGTGGCAAAATTTTTTGGAAGGGTTAAAATCATTCTGTAATTTAAAACACGGAGCCACAAGCTTAAACATCCACAAAAATAGTATTAACACAACATTATAGCTCACAACCCAAATACTCAAACAAAACCCGATTCACAAATAACACACAAAGGTTGGCCTCACCCCACCCCAAACAAAAACATTTGTACTCAAATGCAAATAACACATAATCTGAAAGGTAAAATAAAGAAAGATAGTGAGGGAGGTAAAGAGGGGATCCTATCTAAGCAGTTGCTCCATCTGTCTGGGCATCAGTGGCCGGAGTGTTGTCATTTTGACTCTGGTTTTCATTATCTGTGTTTGCCTCTATTATCCTTAGCCATATTGTCCAAATTGTGAGCTTCTACAAAGGCATGTATCACGTAAATGAACCCTCGATCCCACAAAGGGACAATAGGGTCAATGGGAAACCTCCTACTGGAACTAGCTTTCTTGTTCTCGCTCGTTGCTTTGGGGTGATATGTCGTCCCTGCATATCTTCTGCAGATTTGTGCCTTTATATGTCGGTGTGGCATATTTCTTCCTGCGACTTTTGGTTTGGCCATTGATGAGCCCACAAATTGCACTCATTTAGGGCTATATTTTGATAAGATTAGTCTCTTCAAATGCATACTTTGTCTCATTATTTGATGAAAACCCTTTAGTATCAGGTATTTGTAGTTTGAGGGAAAGAATGGACACTAATTAGCAAAAAGGAACAAAAGCAGCTGAAAGAACAATGAAATGAATATCTGAGAATCACCGAACCCATTCGGCGAATCACCAAAAGGTCTTATCCTCGCCTTTTGTTCCAGTGTGCTGAACCCTGAAGGAAAGGATGAAATCGACGATGAAAAGTAGCAGTCGGCGTGTCATTGAGTAGTTCCGCGAAGCAGTACTATGTTGCCCAATGATCCAAAACTCGATGATGTTAAAGGATAGAGCAAGATGACGATGAAACCTACCGAAGGGCGGATCACCATGTTGATCGGTGATCCTGACTAACTGCACCAAGTGGATCCTTCGCAGCACATTTTCTGAAATCTATAAATACTAGTTCAGTTTTTATTCTTTGGGGGTGATATTAGACGAATATTAGACATTTTTTACATTTCCCAGCTTTTAACCTTAGGTTTTGGGAGACATTGTTGTTGAAGGGTTTTAACTCCAAGAAATTGGGTGTAGGTCTTCAAGATTCTTCAACCTCGACTTGTTTAAAGACTTAATTCTCCATACCCATTTGATGTTAACACCTTGTGGCATCGATTTCTATCTCTTTAGCATGTCTAGCTAAAACCCCAATTGTTGTGGTGTGATTATGTGCATATGGGTTAAATTTACTGTTGAGTATTGCTTATTATTAGTCTATTTGTTGTTTATTTGTGATTTAGTTTAGTAATTGTGTTTGAACTTAGTGAAGTTGTAGTTAAAATACGACTTCATCTTCACATTTTTTGCCTGCTCGAGAGAGAGGTTCGAAAACCAAGATTACTAAATCTATGGCCGGTGGTATTGGGTTGACATGAGGTTCAGCTCGAGAGAGTGAACCCTATTCCCTCTCACACACATACAGCTCTAGAGAGTGAATGGGCTAAGGTGGAGGATGTGCTTAAAGCGGCAACTTGGTGTACGAGATAAACTGAGTTGATTCGGGGTAAGTTGCTCGAGAGAGAATTTACTCCCACTAAAGTTTAGCCTAGTTACAAATATTCAATTATTTTGTATCAATAGCATTTACCCAATCGTCTAGTTTATCCCATATTCCTATCACATCCCAAGAATCTCAGTCTCCTAATTTGTATTCTCTTATTTGCATTGTTTAGTTGTTACTTGTTACAATCCCCTCATTTGATAATCGACACTTGTGTCAAAACCCTTTAATTTATAATGATTTTTATTCGTTAAAGTTTCCTCTCTATGGTTGACTAAAGTGAATTTGTGTTTGACCATTAATTCTTAAGCCCACTCCTTTGGGACTCGACCCCAACCCTTGGTTGGGTTACTCTACTATGGTACAATCATAGACACTTGCATTAGAAGTTGTGTCTTGATTATGCAAACATCAAAATGGCACTGCTGTCGGGGGGTGGTGTTACGTGAATTTGTTTGGTTTAGACGAATTTTGTTTTTATTAGTCATAGTTTACTCACTTTATTTTTAGTTTTGTTTTCTTTGTGTTGAGGTAGTAAGCAGTAAATTGAAAATGACTGAGATGGACCAAGAAGTCGAGGGGGACTTCACGTTAGCCGCACTGGCTACTCAACTGAATGATTTGGCCACCAAAGTATCTGAGGTCGAAGTCCAGTGCAAAAGCCAAGGGAGGTACATACCTCCTCATGAGCGGCAAAAGCCTAGAGGCAGGGGGAACAATCATGCTGAGTAAACACTACAAATCATTCTCCAGAAGATCACTGAACAAGATCGAATGTTGGAAGAGATGAAGGAGAATATTAAAGTGTTTAATCAGATGATTGGCTCTCACTCTAGATCTATCCAGCCGATCATGACACTGTTGAGGCATGTAGTGCCTCATCTACACCAAGATGAACAATTGGGGTTACCTGGTACCAGTAGGACAAACCCCAATAATGGAGTTTGAAGTGTGACTTGCGTCGTGCATGACGTTAACTAAGGCGATGTTTGGGAGGCAACCCAAAACCCCTTAACTACTTTATTTTTACTTTTATAAATAATGGTGTGTTAGTTGTGCAGGTTTAAATACGGGAAGTGTTTAGAAAATGTAGATTGGCGAGAAAAATGGTTAGTCAGCGCAACGCCGAAGAGGTCGGCGTGCCCGAACTTTACCCGCCATTTGGCTTGACACAAGTTTAACTTGGAGCCAGTAACACTCGGCGAGCTTGAGAATTAGTTCGGCGAGTCACCGACTAGTTCGGCGACAACAACCCAGACCGCCGTCTTGACCTCTAAGAAATTAAAGATCCTGTAGGAATCAGCGGGGTAAGTAACAACTTGGAAAATCGCCAAGCTGATCGACGAGTGCGACTAATGTCGCTAAATAGATGTGAACTGAATGGTTTATAAAGGCCAAAAGCCTTAGAATTTGAAATTTTTCACTTTCCCTTGCTTTTAAACTTCAGAGATAAATAGTTGGGTACATATTTTCGATAGGAAATTTGAAAGATAATAGTGACTAGGCTAAGCTTCAGATGGAAATAACTTCCCTCTCGGGCAACTTACCCCGTTTCAAATGTGTTCCTATCAGACACCCATTTGCCGCATGAAGACCAGCCTACGTCTTACCCCACTCACTCTCTCGAGCTGAGTGTTAGGATATGGGACTAGGGCTCACCCTCTTGGGCTGAACATCATGTCGACCCACTCCTTAGGCCATCAGTCTAGTGGTATTGGTTTCGCGACCTCCCTCTAGGGCAAGCCAAAAACACATGGGTGGCATTGTAATTGCAACTACAAACCCATTAAATTAAACCACAACAACTAGGTGGAATCGCCATTAAAATACATCTAACCTATCATCAACCAAGACCCAATAATAATATCAACACATATTTGCAAAATCACACCCCAAGAATGGGTGTTTTTTGCCACACATCAAGAGATAGAAATTTATACCTTCAATGATGTTGAAATCAAATGGGTATAGATAAATAAGTCTTGATTTGAGAAAAGAAGGAAGACTCCAAGAGACCCACTTCCAAATTGAAAGAGGTGAAACTCTTTTCTTCTTCAAGCCTTCAAACCCTTACAAATTTGAGATAAAAAGTACTAAAATTCTATTCTAAATGTGATATTAAAAATTGATACTAAAGTCTCCTTCTAAAATCTCATACTAAGCTATAACTCTCAATGAATATTTATAGTTTTAAAAAATCTGTGCTACGGCGGATCACTCGGCGACATTAGTCGGAATCGCTAATCAACTCGGTGATTCACCCTTTGGTGTAGTTCATCGCCATCTTGCACAATCCTTCGGCATCCTCATGATCTAGGTCATTGGGCGACATAGTACTGCTTCGCGAACATTCTCGACGATGCGCCGAATGCTCCCTTTCTGCCGGCTTGATCCTTTCCTTCAGGGCTCAGCACACTGGAACAAAAGGCGAAGTGAAACCCTTCGGCGATTCGCCAAGTGGACTCGCCGATCCTCAGGTCTTCGTTTTCTTGTTCTTTTCAGTCTTTTCATTCCTTTTTGTGAAGTAGTGTCCATGTTTTCCTTTAAACTTCAAACACCTAAAACTTAAAGGTTTTCATAAGATATTGAGATAAAATAAGCATTTGAGGACACAATTTGTATTAAAATATAGCCGTAACTGAGTTCAATTTGTGGACTCATCATTGGTCAACATCTTTCAATTGGTAAGTGGCTAGCTCCACTTTCTCTATCAAAGTCACTCCTATGATAGCTAACACCTTATAAACATCCTCTATGAACCCATTCGGATCCTCGTCCACCTTGGAGCCACTAAAATCCGGAGGGCTCATCCTCATAAACTCTCTTACCCTAGAATCATCCATCCCCCTTATTGTATTTGCCAGAGCCACTACCTCTCTATTGGCTTGCACCGTCAAGGCTTGAGCCAATAATTGCATAGAATCCCTAAACTCCGCAAGAGTAACATTCTCAAATGGAGGGTCATTTGGAGCTTGAGGAGGAGCTTGGTGTTGAACTTGCAAAGGAACCTCCTGGTCCACATTGCCTTCCTCTTCTCTCCTAGTATTTTCCCTTGTAGTAGACATACCCTAAAAAATAACGGGCATGGATTAGAAGAAAGGCCTACTAAAGCCAAACTCTATGGCACGACTTGGAGAATGAAGAAATGAGATTTCTTAAGCATCTAATAGCCTCCAATTCATAAATGTGGCGCGCTTCACATTAATGAATAGGACTCTACTAGACGTGGTTTGAGACAATCCTAGAACCATTCTAAACCTTGTGTTCTGATTACCAAGTTTGTCACGACCCTAGGGTATACCCTAGGTGTAACATGGTGTAGTTGACCCCAAAGGGGTCTCATACAAGCCCTTAGCATATCATAACATAAGATAATAGAAAAGTATGAAATTTTGTTTTAAAACTTTTAACCATACAATCGAAAACATTTTCATAAATCAAGAAGAAGTCTTTAATACACTTTTATCTCAAACCATCTACTACAACTTTTGAATAAAACTCTTGGGACAAAGCCCATACAATAGTCTCAATATGAAATAAAAACATAAAGGAAATAAGAGGTGTTTCCTCGAAGCTATGAGGACTCACCAAATATTCAACTCCTTGCAACTTCTAGAAACTTATCTCCAAGAGTCGCACTCAATCTCCAAACCCTACATTTGATGAGAATGTAGGCAAAGTATGCGTTAGTACAAAATGTACTAAATATATTAGCTAGCACTATCATAAGAGCATAAGACAAGGGTTAGTCAATATAAGACATAAACTAAAATCATATGAAATACTTCATGAAACATAAACTATAAGCATATGAGACAATATCATAATCATAATAAGCAAAGTCTCCAACATAAGCATCATATCTGCATAATTGACTATTAGCAATCTATACCATAATAGAACCATTCTAAAGTAACCTCAAAAGTATACATGTGCAAAGAATCAATCGCATCCCATAATACCACCCATGCCAAGTACCCTTATTTGGTCATCTTAATCATAGTCTATATACATAGCCAACTATTAAGCTTTTCTACCATAAGGGTACTATACTCCTAAGTAACATCAAGGCACACTTGTGCAATGCATGAAAGGAATCCCATACTACCCTTCACATTAAGCATAACCTTGAAGTCATCCTAGTCATATTCACCCTCATTTGGTCTCACTATTGACTTTCTCCATGTAGACAATGGAACTATTACCTTTAGTCAAACACATCTTGGAAGGCAACTGTAGGAACAACCCAAGATATATTACACTATATAAGAGAACCCTTCATAACTAGCCTCAAGTCATACTTGTTCAATGTATGAATAGCATCCCATACTACTATCCACACTAGGTATCCCTTTAGGCTATCATGAATGCTCACTAGATTGGGACTAGTCCCTCTTGACTATTTGCCTCTATTAACTTAAGGTACTTATCTTCTTAGTACAAGGTAAGACATCCCACATAAATGACAAGTCATCAATTCAAGGCTACCAAGGAATAGCACCCTACTAGGCTAAACCAATCTAATAACCTAAATAACATGTCTACATTATGCTAAGTCAAGCTACCATGGAGGGCATACTATCATGAAAGTCCAAGCTATTTAAGGAGGAATACCAATATCCCATCCCACCTACCATGCAACACATCCCATGATGCTAATGCAAGCTATCCTTAGGAGAGTGTGATTTTCAATCCCAAGATACCATTAGGGGAGTATATGTTCTCAATCCTAAAGCTACCATGAAATGATCTTAGCCTAGCCAAATCAAGCTATCATCAAGGCATTTTACAATGCTAGTTCAAGCTACCCTAAGGAGAGTATGATTCCACAATCCCAAGCTACCATGAAATGGTCTTGTCTTACAAAGTCAAGCTATACACGAAGGATGCTTATATCACATCTTCAAGCTATTTCAGTCTAACGTGCTTTGATTCATTTTAGGTGCTTAGCTTTTCAACCGAGAATCATTCTATGTGATATAACCTTGCATCTCCTAGCATATTTATACCTAAGTGAGTAAGTGAGAAGCAATACACAACAACAACACATAATATTGCCTTTACCCCCAAATCCCTAACATTGATCTCTACAAGACTTATTGTCAAGCTTGAATCCATTATATCATCATTCATATCTAGATTACAAGACATTCAACCGCATTCTTCATTACTTGGTGATTCTACTCATAATTCATATTGAAGGTCCAATTTCAACTTTACAAGTTATAATCCTTCATATTCAATAAAGTTTAGTGCAATTCATATCTGTATGTTCCTAACCTTGAAAAATTACTACTCACAACATTGATTTAAGAAGATCACCTTTGAACCTTCAATTTCACCTCTAATGGCATAAACCCACAAATATCACATTCATCAATTTAGACTAGGGTTTACCATATAAATCACATAAATTCATCATAATATCATAACTAAATGCTAATACAATCATAATTAGGTATTATCCAATAGATTGGAATCATACCCAGACCACACACATAATGTAAGAAGAACCCTAGCTAGAATTGGGTTTTTGACATTACAATTGGGGGAATTCGAGGGGGCTCTATGGGTGGAAGAACCCATAGATGAATAAGCTAAAAACCCTTAATTCAAATCCATACACAATCTTTCATCAATGGAGTCTTTGTTCTTGATCTAAGCTTCAAGCTCTTTCTTCTTCTTCTTCAAGTCTTGGGTTTTCTTGAGAGAGAATATTTTTGGGTGAAGAACTTTGGGATCTTTTGGGATTTTAAATTAATGACTTAGTTGGGGTGGTTAATGACTTAAAATACTTTAAATAGGTGTATAAAATCCATATAAAATGGCCCCGACTTATAACTAATCAAAAAAGAATTTCCTATTTCGACCCTCATTAGGCATCCATGGTGCTAGGTACCACAACTGGGCACGAGCCGTGGACCTGTCCGTGTTCCCTTGGGCAGTGGCTTGTCCAATGAGTCTTGGCCTAAAATATTCTAAGGCATGACCATGAGACCTCCCACGATCCATGGTCAAGGACACGATTTATGGTGATGGTCGTGGTCTCTTAGGCAGTAGCTAAGCCCCATGTCCTTGCCTCCCACAAACCTAAGGGGTCTTCACGAGCCCCTAGATGGACAGTTGTCAAAACCACTAGTCGTAGAACTTGGAAAGTGCTTGGCCAAGGTTGGGGAAGCCTTGGCCTTTGGTTTAGGATTTTCCCCTTTTGCCTTGGCACTTGCCCTTGCAACCCTCAATCAAACCCTAAGTGGTCTTCTATATTACTGGTCTAACACGTACCTTGACATTTAACCACTAAACCCCTCATTCTATGTACAGGAAGTCTCATCTATGACTCTAACCCTCAACATCAAACTCTAGAACCCTAGCTTAAGGCTCTAGTTAGGTCTACTAGTTTCCGGGGTATTACAATTCAACTTCCAATGAGTTTCCGAACACCCCATTTCTTTTGCAACTTTCAAAACTTTATTTCACAACTTTTTCATTCTTTTTCTTTTTATTTCTTCAGACCTCACCCCCAACTTAGGATTTTGGCCTAAGTTGGCTATTCAAACAAACCACACTTCATGAGAGTTATTGGTGAATGGATAAAAAGGGGTCACATTTGTTCAAGTTTCTTCCAAGAAAAGGATAAGGCCCAAAGGGGTTCAAGCAAGGTTCACACATCTCACAAGGTTGGCCATAAAAAGAGGTATATTATCAAGTTGTTTCACTCATCAAAATTGTTGCCTAAGACCATTTCAAGAGCTTGCATAACTTAGTCAACCGGACCAACATGGCATATTCTAGGTGCTATCACACAAGGTTCAAAGTAAGCTCATCACAGAAGGAATTGACACCAATATCAAACGAGACTCCACACTTTCGCTAGTGTGCAATGTTTATCAAAAGAGACTCATTCGATAATCGGCTAGTCACAACGAGTTGCAAAAAGTTTACATATTGCCTATGCAACTTTATTTGGCTTCATCGTAGCCGCGCATTCATTTTTTGTTTCATTAAGAGCACTATTCAAGTCATCGGCATTGATCATAACCGATACTCAAATAACGTTTTCGAAATAACCAAGGACTGAATGACAAAACACCTACCACCCCCACCAAAAGCATCCAACATTGTCCCCAATATGAATAGAGAACAAACAATAACAAAAATAAAGGTAAACTAATAGTACGTATACACGTTGAGTAGGGTGTTAAGGAATCTTCACTAGGTTCCCATTTTGCGAAAACTTGTTAGTGTCGCCGAACTGCTTGGCTATTCCCCCAATGGTCTGGAGATTGCCGAACTTTCCAGTGTGCAGCCAGTCCATGTAGGAGAAAAAAGGAGGACAAGAAAGAGTCCACCGAGTACTTCATCACATCACTTAATGGACTTGAAACCTCACTGAATGATCTAATAGGCCAGGCTATCAGGGCTATTACAAAAAGTTGGTGAAAGTCGGGTCGCCCAATCACTTCGGCATGTCGCCGAGTGATGAAGGTACCCAGCCTAATGTTCCAATATCTTAAGCCCCACTTTCAATGTCAATAAGGTGATCTATATTGAGCTCACCAAACGGATTCGGCGATCTGCCAATAAAATCCTCGCCTCGTAAAATCGCCTACACCTGCACATTCTACGCATATTATTTGTAACAGTAACACTTGGGTTGCCTCCCAAGAAGTGCCCTTTTTTATGTCGTGGTACGATGTGGAAATGCTCTTCAAGCATCTTCCAGATAGACCACTTCAATCAGAGAAATCTCCTAGCATTCTCCAAAATACAACTTCAAGAGTTGCCCATTCACCTTGAATGTAGGGCCTTCCTTACCTTCAACTTCAATGGTGCCATTTGTGAACACCCGTGTTACTCTAAATGGACCTAACCATTTGGATTTGAGCTTTCCGGAAAAGAGTCTTAGTCGAGATTTATATTGTAACACCCATTCTCCAACTCGGAACTCCCTCTTAAGGATTCTAGAATCATGCCACTTCTTCATCTTTTCTTTGTAGAGAGCTGAACTTTCATAAGCCCTGAACCTGAATTCATCAAATTCATTCAGCTAATCTACTCTTCCCTTTGAAGTCTCGGCCCAGTCCAGCTTTAGAGCCTTTAATGCCCATAGTGCTTTGTGTTCCAATTTAATCGATAAATGGAAAGATTTCCTGAAGACTAGTTGATACAAAGATATGCTGATTAGTGTTTTGTAGGCGGTGTGATATGCCCACAGAGCATCATCTAACTTTCAAGAACAATCAGTCCTATTTACATTTACTGCCTTGGGCAAGATACTCTTGATCTCCCGATTCGACACTTCCACTTGGCAACTCGTTTGAAGATGATATGGAGTTTATACTTTATGTCTCACTCCATATTTACTAAATATGTACACAAAAATATTTTTGCAAAAATGGGATACCCCATCACTAATAATAGCTCGAGAAGTACCAAACCTGGAAAAGATGTAAAGTTTTATGAACTTAACAACACTTCCCACTTCATTGTTTGGTAGTGCGACAGCCTCTACCCATTTAGAAACATAATCTACTACCACCAAAATGTACTTATTATTAAACGAGCTCACAAATGGACCCATGAAATCTATTCCCCAAACATCAAATAACTCAACCTCTAGAACAGGTATTAGAGGCAACTCGTGTCTTCTAGACACTCCACCTTGTTTCTGATATGGAGTACACTTCTTAACAAACTCATGAGCGTATTTGTAAAGGGATGCCCAGTAGTAACCACTTTGAAGAACATTAGAAGTTGTACGCACCCCAGCATGATGACCACCAACTCATGAAGCATGAAAAGCATGGAGAATTTAGTTGACTTCTTCCTCCGGCACACATCTCCTATTGATATGGTCTGCACACTCTCTGAATAAGTATGGTTCATCCCAAAAGTATTTCTTGACGTCGAACAGAAACCTCTTTTGTTGATAGAAGTTTAGTTCTTCCGGCATTAATCCACAAACCACGTAATTAGAAAAATCAACATACCAAGGAGTTTGTTGGATAGTTACCATGAATACATGTTCATCGGGAAAGGCATCATTTATGTCTACCTCAAGTTAGTCATTCTCCTTTCCTTATAACTTTGATAGGTGGTCAGCCACCTAGTTTTCACAACCTTTTCTATCCTTCATTTCAAAGTCAAATTCTTGCAACAGCAGCACCCACCATATTAATCTTGGCTTGGCATCTTTCTTTGCTATCAAATACCGAAGAGCAACATGGTTTGTATGGATAGCCACTTTGGAACATAGCAAGTATGAGGGGAATTTCTCAAATGCATATACCAGTGTAAGTAATTCTTTCTCTGTAACTGTATAGTTACGCTGAGCACCATTCAGAGTTTTGCTTGCATAGTAGATGGGGTGGAATAGCTTATTGCATTTTACTCCCAACACCACACCTAGCGCCGTACCGTTTGCATCACAAATCACTTTGAAAGGTTCTGACCAATCGGGACTAATTATGACTGGAGTGGAAATCAATTTCTCTTTCAAACACTTAAAAGCTATCATACAAACATCATCAAAATTGTATTCAACTTCCTTTTCCAAAAGCAAGCACTAAGGGTGTGCAATCTTTGAGAAGTCTTTGATGAATCTCCGGTAAAACCCGGCATGCCCCAAGTAACTCTGAATGCCTTTCACCGAGATTGGTGGTGGTAACTGCTCAATGACTTCGATTTTTGGTTTATCAACTTCCAACCCTTGTTGTGACACTCTGTGACCAAGGACTATATCTTCCCGAACCATGAAGTGGCATTTTTTCCAATTTTAGACCAAATTTGTCTCGACACATCTCTGAAGAAGCTGCCCCAAATGTGCCAAACATGCTTCAAAAGTGTCACCCACAACTGAGAAATCATCCATGAAGACTTCCATTGAATTCTCTACCATGTCAGCAAAAATAGATAGCATACAACACTGGAAGGTCGCTGGACCATTACACAACCCAAACGACATTCTTTAGAAGGCAAAAGGTCCATACTGGCAAGTGAAAGTGGTTTTCTCTTGGTCTTCCAGAGCAATAGATATTTGATTATATCTGGAGTACCAATCCAAGAAGCAATACCATTCTCTTTTTGAATGGCAGTCAAGCATCTGATCCATGAAGGGCATGGGGAAATGATCTTTTTCAGTCAATTAGTTCAAGTTCCAGTAATCTATGCATACTCTCCATCCGGTTACCGGTCTCATAGAAACAAGTTCACCCTTTTCATTTGGGACCACTGTGATGCCTCCCTTTTTTGGGACACATTGGACCGGACTCACCCACTTACTATCCGCCTTAGAGTAAATCACCCATGCATCCAACCACTTTATTTTCTCCTTTTTCACCACTTTTTGCATAGGTTGGTTCAATCTCCTTTGATGCTTAACACTCGGCTTATATTCTCTATCAAGCTAAATTTTATGGGTGCAAATCCCAGGTGGAATGCCGACAATGTTAGCGTTTGTCCATCCAATTATTTTGATATATCTCCTGAATACTTCAAGGAGTAACTCCACTTGCCATTCAAGCAAGTCGGCCACAATAAGCACGTGTAAAGTATTATTTTCCCCCAAAAATGCATATCGAAGATGAGGGGAGCACTTTCAACTCAAGCTTTGGTTGTTCCTTCGTTGATGGCTTTGCGAGAGGACTTTCCCAATTTTTAAATCAATATCGAGCTTTAATGGAGTCTTTGAATATTCTCCAAAATCGGAAGGGGCAGCTACGAACTTTAACTTCCGACTCATCATAGTTTGCAAGCACTTTTTCAAGTGGATCACTCATACACATTGAATGGCTGACACTAGCCACCGCTTCATCAATCACATTAATAGTCGAAACCACATGAATATCGCTAGGGTGCTTCATATATTTACACACATTAAAGGTTACTTCATCTTAATTCACCTGGAATTTTAATTCTCCACTTTCAACATCCACTGATGCACTTCCAGTTGCTAGGAAAGGCTTTCCCAAAATAATTGGAATTTCAACATCAATTTTGCAATCAAAGATGACAAAATCAGTCAGAAAGATGAATTGGTCAACCTTTACCAAGATTGCAACATTATTCCTCTTGGAACCAACTGATCAGCCACTCCTTTATTCACCAAATCAAGATTCCGGTAGAAGTATTGGAGCAGCAAATCGTGTGGTAGTCCATGAGTTGGTCATTGAAGTAGGAGTCTCTTAAATCTCAGCCACGTTTCATCGATGGGTTCACCCTCGAATCGCTTGAAACCTTGAATGTTATCTCTGAGTTTCATCATCCTCGACGGGGGAAAGAACCTAGCATTGAATCCTGTGATAAGCTCATCCCATGATGTGATAGAATCTTTGGTAACTCAGCCAACCAGTTGCTAGTTTCCCCCGTCAGAGATAGTGGAAATAACCTGAGCTTGATTGATTCTTATGACAGATTCTTGAATGAAAACTGGCTACAAACATCTATAATATTTCTCACATGCTTATGTGGGTCTTCATGAGTCAACCCTCCATAGAGTCCTTTTATTTGGAGGAGATGAAGAGTTGTGCTCGTGACCTCAAATATAGAATCAACATCGGTTGATGGTAGGCAAATTGCACCCATTTCACCTGATTGGATTGGGTTGTGCACACTATTAACATCATCAATACCATCTTGGTGACCTGCTTGGCTACCATTCATCTCTGCCTCACTTATTATTACTTCTATTTAGCACAACCAATACGAACACAATGCCACCTAAATCGATTCAACTACAGCCGACAAATTCAAATGTTTAACTTCGATAAAGGGTTTAGGGTTACTACCTTCAAGACCCACTAGGTATGGATGCCAAGTTACTACCTTTGCTCTACACTTCTTTCTCAAGCAAGCGTAAAACCCTGAAGTATATTACGATAAACATACAATATAGTAGTTAACCAACAGTAATAACTCATACCCACATCAAATTAACACCGAAAATCAATAATTACTAGCATCCATTAAATCAAACACAACAATTGGTTACATTGTCAAACCCCCAAGATTGGGGTTTTCTCCAATCATCGTAAAAATATGAAATTCAATACATGCTCCATGCTCCATAGCTAAGTATTTGAAAATCAAATGTTTACTATGAAGAATCTCTTCTCTATTACAATACCCAATTGAAAAATATTGTGAAAATTACTTAAAATCAACAATAATAGTGTTTTTGCTCTCTTTCTTTCGTTCCTCACAATTTCTAAATACTTTCTCTCTCTTCCAAAAACTAATTTATATTAATCTGAGGTGTGGCTTTTTGAGTCCAATCCATGAGGAAAGTCGGGCTTCACCGAGCATTCGATGACTCGCCAATCGTCATTTTAGCTTGCCTTCTTTCTTCACATTTCCCTCATCCAAGCACTATAATTTTAGGTGATCCAGATCACCGTTCCATTCTGTGATGCACTCTTTAGCCTTTTAACTCACCAATCTGCATTCACCTTGATCTCTATCAGTATTTTCAGCAATATAGTCATCCTTCGCCCATGCAGTCGGTGCATCACCGATAAGACAAACAGTTTGCATTAGTTCCTTCCATTTCAAGCTCAGTGTTCTGTAAATTTAGGTGATCCAGGAGTGACTTGGTGATTCACCGAGTTCTCTCAGCGATCATTAGGCTTGCTTTACTTCTCTCCCTTTTCGGCTTGTTGTCCTTTTTGCCTATTAATTTCCTAGCTTTGTTCCTCAACCCATGTACCTGAAAATCAAGGATTTAACCTAAGTTATAGGCACAAATTAAGCATTTGAGGACACTAAATCTATATAAACAATGCCCTAAATGAGTCTAAATCTCGTACTCATCAAGCTCCCAAGTCGAACACGCATGTTGGGTGATGGAGTTCTACGCCCTCTTACCCATCATGTAGGATAACCCCAACCCCATCTTTTGCTTTAGAGGAAAATATGTCCATGTATGGGTGCATACTGTGAATGAGGTTCTACGTGTACTAGTCTCTAATGAAGACTATGAGGCAATACTAAGGATAATGGACATGAAATGGTTGTGGGATACAATAGTCGAGGAGGAGCACTTTATGAGGTAACCTACTAAAGCAACCGACCTACTAGAGCTTTTGAGGAGTAAGATTTGTTCTGGTGACGAACACGCATTTCCATATCTGAGGTTGAACGAAAGTCCCTTTGTAACACCCCGTATCCTAGATAGACCAAAAATGCAGACTCCGAGAAGTTGCAGTTGCAACCCACGGTTGCCATCCACGGACCGTAGGTCAGACAATGGTCCGTGTTGGTGGTCCGTGGTCCATGGTTCACCACTGCAACCCCTATCCAAACCCAGCTCAGAAATTGGCTAAGTCTCGACCTACGGACAGACCACGGTCCGTGGTTTGTGTCCGTGGATCAAATATTATGTTACCTAGTCTCTGATATGAACTACGGTTGACCAGAACGGACCGCCATTCGATCCACGGTTCGTAGGTCTGACCGTAGGTAAGGGTCAGTAGCCAGTTAGATGAAAATTGTGATTAGGTCAACATCAAATAGTCATAACTCATAGAACAAAAGTAATTATGTGTCCCATGACCTATGATATGATAGATAATTGAATCCTCTTTCCAACGCCACTAAGTTTGCTACCATCCGACCTCGGAGTAAAGCGTTATGCTCATTTTAGTGAAGGCATGTCGAGCAGGCTTGACTTACTCAATCGACGGACCGTCGATTGAATGACGGCCCGTCAGTCCTGTCCGTCTATCACTCCGGTAGCAATTATTTCAGGGGTCTTTTGGTCTTTTCCTATTTCATTTAACCCCTAAGATACGTCATTTAGACCCTAAATTATGAGGTTTTAGTCAGTTTAAGCCTAGAAACATAACTAGAACTTACCTAAGTCAAATCATTAATCAAACTTAGAAAACTTAGAACGCTAAGAGGAAAAAAAGGTCAAGAACCCTAGTTCAAGAACCAGCAAGTTTTCTTCACTTCTAGCCCAGAAATCAAAGGATTTTTCCGTTAATTTCGTCACCAGGTATGTGGGATTTCACTAGTGGGTTCCTTTCACTTATTAGGTTCCTAGTTTTCAGTCAGTTTCTTGATTCCCTTATTATGACTAGACCTAGGGTTTATTTAATGGTAGAATTATTGGGTTCTTAGCTGTTAGAATGATCCAAATCATATTAGTATGCTAATATTCAGTTTATTGCATGAATTCCAGAACCCTAGCTATGTATTTCTTTAGTTCTTGAATTACACATGCTAGGTCATATATTTCAGTCATTCAGTTATAAATGCCTCAGTTATTAATGCATCAGTATCAATTTAATTGTTGCATTCTCAGTTTGCATGTTCAGTTCGAGCTATCCAGTAACTTACAAAAATTTAGTGATAATGTATTAATCACTTAATCTATTGGGAGTAGCATAATACCGAGTTGGACTAGGGTTCAGCCTACCCGTATAGTCCCAGATCTACGTGCCACATAGGTGTAAGTCCCCTCTGTGGGAAATATCAGTTAGTGATCACGCCAGCATGCCTCTATACCTTTGGCCGGGTATATTGGGTCCTCTCGATGGGGCGTATACATCAGACTCCACATTTAGCTCATGTGGTTTTATTATCGGTTGTTGGTAGCTCCCACAGTGCATTGACCACATTTCAGTACAGTTTAGTATTCAGTCTCAGCATGTTATAAATTGGTCATTGCATTCAGTTAGCTCAGTATTCACTATCTATATCATGTTCAGATTATGCTCTTGCTTTATTGCTAGTTCAGTTATATGTTTATTTCAGCGTTATTCTATCATACATGCTCAGTACCATTCAAGTACTGACGCATACTCTGCGCTACATCTTCTCGTGATGTAGGTTCAGGTTCTCACCATCCAGATCACGCTTAGATCAATTCCCGATCTCTAATTCAGTAAAATCAGTGGTGAATCGTCAGTCTCCGAGGACGATAGTCATGAGTTTCTTTTCAATATTTTTAGTCCTTTAGTTTCAGTTTTACTACACTTAGTTGGGGCCTATCCCAGCATTTCTAGTTAGTTTAGAGGCTTATTTCAGACATAGTTAGATTCAGCTTAGTATTGAGTTAATATCTTCATTGTATTAAACTCATCAGTTATCATTTATCTCAGTTATAGTATATGGGTATTCCCCATCTTTTCATTTTAAATAATGATTTATCTTCCGCATTAGTTTATTATCTTTAGTATGCTCATGATCATGCCAGCAGGGTTAGCTTGGGATCACTTGTGGTCCTAGGTCCCGTGTTCGCGTCTCGGGGGTAGTCTCGGGGCGTGACAAACTTGGTATCAAAGCACTAGGTTTAAGAGTTCTAGGATGCCTGAAAAGCCACACTAAGTAGAGTCCTTTTCATGGGTGTGTAGTGCGCACCACATCTAAGGAGAGGGAAGCTACAAAGTGTTTTAGAAAATCTTCATTTTCTTGTTATTCTTATCGTGCGTAAGGTATGATCTAAATTTCATTCTAACTTGACGTTCTACGTTTCAGTGATCATGCCTTCTCGTAGAGCTAACGCCACGAATGTGAATGCCAGGAACGCAAACGCAGCTCCTCCAGTTCCAGATCAGGAAGTCTCAAATGCTGAATTCAAAAATGCCATTCAGATGTTGGCTCAGAGTGTCGCTAACCAGAACAATCAGCGAGCTCCAGTTCTGGTAAATGCCAATGTTGGGTCAGCTGCAGCCAGGGCGCGAGACTTTGTTAGGATGAATCTGCCAGAGTTCTTAGGATCACAAGTTGGAGAAGATTCCCAAAACTTCATTGATGATGTCAAGAATATCTTTGAGGTGATGCAGGTCACTGGGAATGACCAGGTTGAGTTGACATCTTACCAACTGAAAGATGTGGCTCAAATCTGGTACACTCAGTGGAAGGAGAACAGGGGTACAGATGCAACTTCTATTACCTGGGATTGTTTTAGCGAAACCTTTCTGGATAGGTTTTTCCCCATGGATTTGAGAGAAGCAAGGGCCCAGGAGTTTATGAACTTAAGGCAGGGTAACATGACGGTCCAAGAGTATGGGCTCAAGTTTAACCAACTCTCCAGGTATGCTCCTCACATGGTTGCTGACTCCAGGGCTAAGATGAATAAATTTCTTTATTGGGTGTCAGACTTAGTGAAAACAGAGTGTAGGAATGCTATGTTGTTAGGAGACATGAACATCTCTAGTCTCATGACTCATGCTCAGTAGGTTGAGGGTGATAAGCTTAGGGAACAGGCTAAGGAGACTAAGAAAGCTAGAACAGGGAACTATGAGTACTTTCAACAGAAATCGGGTGGTGGAAATCACTCACAGTTTCGACAAGATCAGAATAGTAGGGCACCAGGCTCTAAGTCTCAGGGAAGTGTTTCAGGAAATAGGACCTACCCAACTTGTCCAAAGTGTGGTAAGAACCATCCAGGAGAGTGTCTTGCAGGCAAGGAAGGATGTTTTGGGTGTGGTCAGTCTGGTCGCAGGTTGAGGGATTGTCCTTCTAGACAAGGTCAAGGAGGAAATAATGGTAGAGCTCAGTCTACAACTTCAGCAGCACCAGCAGGTCACCCGACTCAGCAGGGTAACTCATCTGGTACAGGTGGCGGACAACGCCAAAACAGGCTCTATGCTCTTCAGGCTCATCAAGATCTGGAAGATTCTCGTGATGCAGTCACTGGTATGTTACTAGTCTTTGATCTTGATGTTTATGCATCATTATATCTAGGGGCTACTTTGTCTTTTGTAACTCCTTACATAGCAATCTAGTTCAGTGCTAACCCAGAAACTCTTTCAGAACCTTTCTCAGTCTCTACTCCAGTCGGTGACCCAGTTATAGCTAGATGGGTATACATAAATTATCCTGTCACAGTCTCTCAGAAAGTCAACTCAGCAGATCTTGTACAGTTAGAAATGGTAGACTTCGATGTCATTCTAGGCATGGATTGGTTATATTCCTGTTATGCCTCAGTTGATTGTAGAACTAGGATTGCTGGTTTTCAGTTCCCAGACGAACCAATCTTAGAATGGAAGGGTAGTAGCTTAGCACCTATGGGTCGATTCATTTTTTACCTTAAGGCCAGAAAGATGATCTATAAGGGTTAACTCTATCATCTAGTTCGAGTTAAGGATTCTAGTTCCGAATCCCCAACTCTTGAGTCACTCCCTATAGTCAATGAGTTTCCAGAAGTGTTTCCAAATAATCTTCACGGAGTTCCTCCCGAAAGGGAAATCAACTTTGGAATTGATCTCCTTCCAAACACCTATCCTATCTCTATTCCTCCTTACAGAATGGCTCCAGCTGAGCTTAAGGAATTGAAAGAGCAGTTGAAAGACATTCTAGATAAGGCCTTCATCAGACCTAGTATTTCACCTTGGGGTGCACCAGTGTTGTTCGTAAAGAAGAAATATGGTTCTCTCTGAATGTGCATTGACTATAGACAATTGAACAAGATCACAATCAAGAATAAGTATCCCATCTCCAGGATGGATGACTTGTTTGACCAATTTCAGGGTGCTAGCCATTTCTCAAAGATAAACCTCATATCAGGTTATCATCATCTTAGAGTCAGAGATAGTGACATTCCGAAGACAACCTTCAAAACTCGGTATGGTCATTACAAATTTGTAGTTATGCCATTTGGACTAACTAATGCTCCTACAACTTTCATGGATTTGATGAACAGACTGTTCAAGCAGTACTTGGACTTGTTCGTTATCGTCTTTATTGATGATATCCTCATTTACTCTAGGAATGAGGAAGAACATGCGAGTCATTTGAGAGTTGTTCTGCAAACTCTCAAAGATCGCCAGTTATTTGCAAAATTTAACA
>JAJOOS010009347.1:0-46751 GCA_029582725.1 Solanum chiquidenum | reverse complement strand
ATATATATATATAATTATTAAGTAATTATTATAAATATATATTAACAATATAAATTAGTTTAATCTAGTAAAATTATTATTAAACTTAATTTATAATATAATTGAATATCTATATTTTTGTAGATGGATCATCGTTTGTGGATGAATAATATGCATTATGAAACTGGTGCTGGTTTGAAACCTGAGTTTATTGACGGTGTTAGAGATTTTATTGAACATACAATGACACTTGACATTTACAAGAATAATGAATTGGTTAGGTGTCCTTGTAGTGCATGTAGGTGCTTAAATTTTTTTGAACCAGATACAATCATGGTTCATTTGTACCGTAATGGATTTAAGCCTAGATATTTTGTATGGATTGATTATGGAGAAAGAGATGGATTGAATGGTATGTTTTATAATTCAATGTATGTGGATGAATATAATATGCTTGCACCACATGGCCAAATTAGGGTTGAACATGATAGGGTTCATGAAATGATCAATGATGCTTTCAGGATTCAAGGTGGGATGGAACCCGAACAATATTTTGATGAAGCTCCTAATGAAGAAGCAAGACGCTTCTATGATCAATTAGAAGAGTCTAGTCGTCCACTATGTGAAGGGAGTCCGCATTCTGCCTTGTCAGTTGCAGTTAAATTAATGAATATTAAATCAGATTGGAATGTTCCTAATGCGGCTATGGACTCAATGGTTGATCTTTTGGGTGAACTAGTTAATCCGGAGTTTAACATACCTAAGAACTTCTATCAGGCAAAACGTTTGATTTCCAAGTTAGGATTGACGTATGATAGAATTCATTGTTGTGTTAATGGTTGCATGTTGTTTTACAAGACTGATAGTGAATTAGAAAATTGTAAGTTTTGTGGACATGCTCGTTATAAGAGGACTCTGGCTGGAAAGATGGTTCCAGTTAAGGCGATGCATTATCTACCTCTTATTCCTAGGTTCAAGAGGTTGTATGCATCAATGAGGTCTGCCCCATATGAGATGGCATCGTGAATAGAAAAGGTCGTCGGGTGTCTTGTCTCATCCATCTGATTGTGAATCATGAAAGCATTTTGATAATGTATATACTAATTTTGCTAGTGAACCAAGAAATGTTAGATTAGGGTTATGTGTAGATGGCTTCACACCATTCTCTAATGCTGCTTCGCCTTATTCATGCTGGCCGGTATTTCTTACTCCGTATAATCTTCCTCCTGAAATGTGCTTGACCAGTCCCTACATCTTTCTAAGTTGTGTTATTCCAGGTCCCCGTAATCCAAAAAGTTTGATTGATGTCTATTTACAACCATTGATAGATGAGCTCAAACAATTGTGGTTTGAAGGCGTTTTTACTTATGATATATCAACTAAGCAGAATTTTGTTATACGTGCTTCTTTAATGTGGACTATTAATGATTTTTCTGCATACAGAATGTTGTCTGATCGGATGACAGCCAGAAATCTAGCATGTCTGTATTGTATGGAAAATAGTAAGGCATTCACTTTAAAGCATGTCAGAAAAAATACATGGTTTGATTGTCATCGCCAGTTCTTGCATAAGTTTAATTAGAAAGATGAAAAATGCATTTAGGAAAAATAAGATTGAAAGTGACCCCCGCCTCCACTACTCACAGGGCATCAAATTTGGGAGAGAGTTTCTCAATTACCTAAAGTTACAGAAGCTTCACCTTCTAGACTTCCTAGATATGGTGTTGAACATAATTGGACCAAATAAAGTATATTTTGGGAGTTGCCGTATTAGAAGAACAATCTACTACGACATAATCTTGATGTGATAAACATTGAAAAAAATTATTTTGACAATTTGATAACACAATGATGGATGTTAAGGGTAAGACAAAAGACAATCCAAAAGCTAGAATGGATATAAAGGAATATTGTAGGAGAAAAAAGTTATGGCTGCAGGAATTATAAAATGATAAATTAGTTAAGCCCAAAGCCAGCTTTTCATTCACATTGGATGAGAAACATGAAATTTGTGAGTGGGTTAAAAATTTGAGGATGTCGGAGGTTGCTTCGAATTTAGAAAAGCGGGCAGATATGAATGAAGAAAAATTGATTGGTATGAAAAGTCATGATGTGTTCATGGAAACTTTAATTCCTATCGCTTTTAGCCATCTACCCAAAAGGATATGAAAATCAATCACAGAGATAAGCCTTTTTCTTTAAAAGATTTGTGTTTTGGAAAGTTGTTGGAGAGTAGTTTAGACAGGATGGAGGAAAATATTCTTGTTATTACTACTAAGTTGGAGAAGATATTTCCATGTGGTTTCTTTGATGTGATGGAGCATCTTCCAATTCACCTTGTACAAGAGGCCTGCCTCGGAGGTCCGGTTCAAACAAGATGGATGTATCCATCTGAAATATCCACTAAGTTATATATGTTCATCAATTCTTTTATTAACATATATATACATATATACATGCAGAAAAATTGGCAGTTCCAAGCAAACAATTAAGCAAAGGGGAAAGATTGAAGGATCAATTGTTCAAGGTCATATTAGGAGAGAAACTGGTGATTTTTATTCTTATTACTTTGGTGATGATGTGTCATGTAGGAGAAACAGGCCCAATCGCAATGATGAAGGAGATATTGATCCTTTATTTCCACCGATATCAATTTTTAATCAAAATGGTCGAGGATCTAAAAGCGATGCTTCACTAATGTGGAAATGCAATCAGCTGTGACACATATTTTTCTTAATTGTTCAGAGATTCAACCATATCTCAAGTAAGTGTTAAAATATGTTATCAAATTACATACTAATAAGTGTTCATTAACTAACGAAATACTTGAATGTAAAATGATAAGCTTGTTCGTAAACACATGGGGTAATGAAGCCATCTATACAGAATTTTTCAAATGGATAACAAACTATGTAAGTGTGCAAGCTTACATTGAATCACTAAGTATTTAATAATATATTCATATTATACTAAATTATATTACTTGAAATAACAATCACGTAGGTTTGTGCTGAATACTCAAGTGTCCAACATTTACAATTAGTGAAAGAAATAACACTTAGACCTGAATCTCAAGTATTGACAATGAATAAGTGTTGTGTCAATGGTTTTAAGTTTCAAACTGAAGAAGTTTCTAGGAACAAGAAAACAAATAATATCGGTGTCTACATACAAGGTGATGTTGATGGTACTGGCCAAACTATTGAATATTATGGTGTCATTCATGAGATTATTGAAGTAAGGTATTCAAGTTGACCTAACAAGATTGTATTGTTTTGGTGTGAGTGGTTTGACCCATCACATAGAGGCACAAATGTAGACCATTAACATAATATAATTGAAGTTAAGCACACACTAAAATACAGAAGTTATGATCCTTTTATTATTGCACAAAATGCTCAACAAGTGTTGTCACGCCCCAAGCCTACACCCTGGACGGGACTGGCACTCGAGAACCATTGCTGGCCCCAATCGAACCCTTGGTTGGCCTAACTTACTTACTCAGCAGAAGACTTTAAGCATTATGAAAAGAACTCAAATGTAAGATAACTCAATTGTCTCAAACTAAACTCATAATGTTTTAGAAATAAACATTTAACTTAGCCAAAGTGGCAACTCAAAACTGAACATAAGTCAATAACAAGATAATGACAAATGAACTAACTGACTGTCTATCTATGAAACCTCTAATAACTGAGATGGATGTCGGGACAATACCCACAACATCCTAATGAACTAAATACTGAAAAACAATAAAAAGGGATCCTCCGGAAGCAAGGAGGCTCACCAACAAACTCTGGAGCTCAACTAGAATCAACGATGTGCTGGATGCTGATCTTAGTTTCCTGTGTCTGCATCATTAAAAGATGTATGCCAAATGGCATCAGTACATTGAATGTACGAGTATGCGAGGAGAAATATAAAACAAGACATAAGCTTGAAAGGAACTGAAAGAAGCACTTACATTGGCTTTACTCAACTCATGAACAACTTAACTCAATATAAAGCAATAAAACACATGCAATATATAGAAATACTTTAAAACAGTAGAAAACAACTTACTTTGTTAAAGAAAATGCAATAACAAACTCAACTTTACTCATATAATAAAGTAATATAGTTTCTGTGGGAGTTTCTCTAACTGACAACCACCACTATGAGCCTAAGTGGTGATACAACGTCTTGCCCACGCTGCCAGAACTGTCCTATACTTTGACGTCATATAGAACGCCTTAACTAAGTGAATCCACTAGTCTATGCTAAAAAAACACTTAAGGAATCATCTAAAAGGTATGATCCTTTACTACCTATGATGGCTACATGGTTTATGGAGACGTGAGTTATCTGAACTCAAACTCGTCTCCATAGCGGTGCTCAATACTACTCCCAAAATACTCATCTCATATGTTTAAAAACATAACTTCTTTCTTTGGTTTGAGATAATTACTCAAAACTTAGCTTAAAAGGTCTTGCTTAAATGTGAAAACATTTACTCTTTAACTAAAAACTAGCTGAAAGGCTCTTTTGGAAATCAAGGTTTCCTTTCTTCTTTAAATGTGAACACATTTTACTCTTTGGGAATACATAGTTCCGATATACTCTTTTGAAGAAATGAACTTCAAACTTTACTCTTTACTCAACTCAAAACTCAAGCCTTAAAACAAAGTTAAAATATTTGTAAAAGACTTTTAAAAGACTCTATGAACTTCTCTTGACTTGACTCTTAACTTTCCTTGAATTGAATTATGGATTCAAGGATTGTGATTTGTGGTAGGAAAGATCTCATGATGTTTAGGAGTGTTTTTAGATAGTTAAACATGAGAAAAGATCTCATGATGTTTAGGAGTGTTTTTAGATAGTTAAACATGAGAAAAGATCAAAGAATCACTGTCTGGAAGCAAGTCCGCGATGCAGAGATGCATTTAATTATTTGGTCGCAAAATAAATTGTGAGGCAGAACGGTCCGTGACCACTCCGCGACGCGAAGAAACTTTCTGTGAAATGGGGGACCAGGTCCGCGACGCGGACTGGGGCATCAGATTCACCTGACTTTTTCCTTCTTCATTTTCTAACCCCAATTCGCCTAAATTCCATTCTTTTTCTCCAGTTTTCTTTAGATTCAGATACCCAACATACATACACAAGAGTCTAATCAAACAAACCTCTAAAATCAACCTTAAACTCTCATGAACTCATCAATCTCATCCCAAATTCAAGAACGAAAGCAATTCAAGAATATAACTCAAGAACATCAAAGTCTCAATCTTTTAGGACGAAAATCATACTGAAATAAACATGTTTGGCGCGTGGGTAAACTAACCCAACGCTATGTGAACTCACATACCTCGTAGGGATCACCCCTTGACGAAATCCACAAGCGATTCTTGAAGATCTTGACGATTCTTTCTCATTTTCCTCTTTTCTACTCTTTTTTTTTCTCTTCTTTAAAACCCTAACTCAATATTGTAAAAGTATAAACTGAACTATCAATTTAGACCCCAATTAATTACTAAAAATGAAATTAAGTCATGTGTTATGGAAAAGACCACAATGCCCTTCTGAAACCCGGATTAGACTTTTCTTAATTAAACAACCCAACTTCCAATGGGCATATCTCACTCATACAAACTCAGAATTGCACAAACTCAGCGGCGTTGGAAAGATAATTCCAAGATTTTTCCTACGGTATCCGGAAGCACACCTAACGCATCCCGATCTAGGAGTTGTGGTCATTTGAAGTTGACCAAAAAACTCAAATTGACATACTTAGCAAATTTTCCAGATTTTTATTATTTCCCAAAAATGACTATTTCAAATTTTTAACTTCTTTCTAGTTCTTTCAATTAACGAGATGTTACAAGTGTGTTACGCTCCATATCCAATGCGTAGAGACAAAGCTAATGGGTGTGTTATTATAAAAACTAAACCTGTGAGAAGAATTGAAATTGATAGTGTCTTGGATGGGGCGTATCAAAATGATTTTGTAAAAATGTTCATCAACAAGTTGATATTGAATTGGAAACCACACTACAACATCCTCAACACATATTAGAAGAAATATCTGATGATGAGATACTGAATGTTGAGGAAGAAATATTCGAGAATGAGGAAAATAAATCATTTGATGACGAAGAATGGGACGATAATGAAAATGAAACAACTGAGGAGGAAGAATGGGAGAATGATGGAATTGAAACAAGTGAGGAGGAAAAGTAGTAGAATGAAAGCTAGTATATGTAAGTTAGTTTATTTTGCTAATTTTATTAATTTATAATTTTTATATATTATACATGTAAATTTGCATACATATGTCATCTGGCGGTGATGGTGATAGACATCGCGAGCATCTTGGAGTTAGCTAGACTAATAAGGCTAAAAAGAAAATGTCTAGGAGACCCATAGATCCTGAGGATATTCCAGGATGTATTTATTCTGCGCCAGAGCGCATCACTCATGATACTAATTTATTTGTTGTTCCGTTTGGTACGGCAGATCTTCGGGTATATTATCCTAATTATCGTCGACCAGTCGGTGATTCCTCTACTTCACAGGCATTGCCTCCACGGCATTACGAGGACTTACCTTTACAAGCTATTTGTCGACCACGACCCTTATAGGAAGGTAGGATATCGGATGGTACTCCATCTCGCACATGTACATCTCCTCAATTATCTGCCATGAGTATTAGAGATTGTAGTAGCGAGCAGTCAGATGCTATGGCTGGTACGCCTCCATTGACTCAGCGTTTTGTGTATCCTAGTGTATCGCCTTCATCTATAGCTACACCTAGTGCTACACCAGATGCTGAGATGCCTGCTCTAGCTCCTGGCCAGAAGGACAAACTTGGTAGAGTCATGATTGAGCCGAATGGATCATCGTAAGTTTGTTTTGTTATCTATTTGTTAGTTTATTTTATTTATTTCTTATACTTTAATATATTATTCATTAACTAACATATTTATTAAGTGTTTTGTAGGTGGCATCCTGCAAAGGATGTTGCCCGGGCTTTGAAAGACTGTGTTAGAAGACTTTATACAAAGGCTTATCACTCTTGGAGCGAGATTCCAAACAGTATACGCCAGACCATGTTTAATGAATTTAAGGTATATATTTTTTAGTTAAGTTTAATAACTTTAGTATACTTTACTTTTTTTTACTATTGATCTAATTAACGCTATTCAACTTTTTTTCAGACTATGTGTACTTGAGAGTCGAGGTACAATTTGGTCATTGCGACCACATTTGAGAGAAGGGCATCCACGAGACTGTCTAGCTGGCTAAAGAAAGTTTGGGATACTGATCAATGTCCGGGTTGGATGTTGCCTCATGTTTTTGATGATTCGCATCAGTATTGGAACACATATGCAATGTCCGAACAAGCCATAAAGGCTAGAGGTAGTCATAAGGGTGGCTCGTTGCACATCAGAGGTGCAAAGACCGTTGGAACAATTACAAGAGAGATGGTAAGTTCTCCTTCAAACTTTTAAATAAATAATTAGTTGATTCATATATAGCGCTATAAATTTCAGTTTTTATTTATAGGAAAAAAATTTGGGGCGCACTCCCATTGGACCGGAGGTTTTCAAGAAGACTCATGTGAAGAAGAAAGAAAATGAGTCAGATCCGGATGTGTGGGTCAAGGAAAGGGCCGAACGAACTTTTATAAGTTATTTAATATGAATAATATATATTAATAGTGAATATATTTATGATATGTACATATATTAATGTCAATTTTTATATTTAATATGCAGAATGAGTTTCATCAGTACGTCGCTGAGAATCTAGATAGTTCGGTCCAAATGACACCTGAACTGTCCACCCAAATTTGGACAGAGAAAGTGGTAGGGGGACACACAAGGGTAGAGTCTATGGTCTAGGCTCTCGAAATGATGTAAGACGACTCCAGTCAGGATTACAAGGTATTAGATCGTCACGTCAAGCCGAGGCACTTGACGGTGTTCAGATTGTTGTTATGTCGGCTTAAATAGCACTGCTTACATCGGCACTGGCAGAGTCGGAGTGGAGAAGAGTAGCTGAACAACAAAGCATGAGTACGACCGTTCAGGAAATCAAAGAACAAGTGTTGAACCTCGCTCGTCGACCTACTACATCTTCTCCTGCCGAGGACACCGACCACGATAGTGAGGAGGAGGAGGATGATTTTGTAGATGCCACTCCCTAGTTTAGGTCTCTTTTCAAAAATATTTTGAAACACTTTATAAGTTTTTGTATTGTGATTTAAATATTTTGGAAGATTGATTTAAGTTTGATGTTTTATATGTTGTGTGTGATGTTTACATTATATTGTTTGATTGTGCAGATTGAATATGAATTAAATTGAATTGATTTATATTTGCAGGTGGGCAGCAGAAACTGGTAGTTTCTGCTGTCAAAAAATTGCAGAAAAAAGCGACAGACAGGGTGGTTTTGTCCGTCACTTTTTTGCATTATTTTTTCCAAATAAACCCAGAAAAGCGACAGACACGGTCCTTTAGTCCGTTGCTTTTCTGGGTATTTTAAAAAATTAATTTTTAGAAAAGCGACGGACAGGGTCCTTTAGTCCGTCGCTTTTCTGGGTATTTAAAAAAATTAATTTTCAGAAAAGTGATGGACAATGTCCTTTAGTCTGTCGTTTTCTGGGATTTTCAAAATATAAATTTCCAGAAAAGCGACGGACTACGTCGCTTTTTGAAAATAAAAATAAATGATATAAAAAAAGAGACGGACTCCGTTGCTTTTGTTAAAAATAAATTACTGAAAAAAATAATCAAAAAGCGACGCAGTCCGTTGCTTTTTGAAAAGCGTCGATCCAAAAAGCGACGGACATGACTGCGTCGCTTTTCCGTCGATTTTGACCAAAAAAGCGACCCAGTTCGTCGCTTTTGGCCATCATTTTTTGGCAGTTTTTTAGTAGTGTAATAAGTAGGCGTTTAGCCATGTGATACAATATCACAATATGAAATCGTGAGATGAAATCAGCGTTTGGACATTCGATTTCATGTTGATTCCATCTCATGATTCCATATCATGATACGGAATCTCATATTATCCAAAAATCATGATTTGGAAATTCTATATCATGATTTGAGATTTTTTAAAGAAAAATTTGACCCACAAATTTATATTTTGTTTAAACAACCGCACATTTATATCTACTAACCATTTATATTTCATCTGTAAATAAAATTTATAATTAGATCATTCCTTTTTAAATTTTATTATTCTCACCGACATAAATTTATTATTACTTTAAATTAGTGAATATAAATAATAAAGTAGGAATTGATTTAGTGACTATAAATAAGAACGAAGGGAGGAATACTTTTGGTTTTTCATAATTATAAAAACTTCTCTTTCGGCTACAGATGCATCACTGGACTTCAGGATACATCAGCAGATATCCAGATACATAGGTGAGGAATGTATTCGAGAGTGGGATAGGGATGTGTCGCTGAATTTTTTTTAATTAATCAGGAATTTTAGAAATTATGATAAAATAAGATGTGTATTTAGATAATTTTTTCATAATTTATTAAGTATAAGTTTGTAATTATAAAAACATGTATATCCTAATGTCTAACACGATTACTTATTTCTTTGGGACAAAATTTAAACGTGACCACCTAACTATAGCAAACTGCTGACTGAAAATATGTAGTCCAAGTCCACACAAGTGATAGTTTATTTTTCATCATTCAAAGTCAACTTATGTCAAATGAAATAAGTAGAAGTTAAGGGAAATCTAATTCCCATCTTGCAACCTCCCTTTCTTTTATATTCTCTTTTAATTTCTTTATTTTCCTCTAGTTTTTTGACACCCTCCATGTCGGTGAAAGGTAGAGATGGCAAACAATGCAGGATGGGATACTTGTAGGAAAATTCACATAAATTCGTAAAGATTTTAATTTATCTTGCTCGGCATAGCAAAAATTTCTTTTTTTCAATCCGCTACCCTACTTGTGTAGACCTGCGCCACATAATTTACTTTTTAAATATTTTTAATATTAAAAAAGTCTTCAAATTTGACTGATTTTGATTTCTTGACGGTGTATTTCTTTAAATTTGACTAAAGATTGTAGCATAATTATGATAAAATTGTTAAATTTATTTTATTTTTCTAATTATAGACTTACTCAATTTTTATTTTGCTTCATATAATATCATGTTTGTCGTTTTCCGGACAACATCACCAGAAATCACAACATTTAAAAATATTACTCATATTTAAAGTTAAAACTAAAAAGAGCTTCATGACCTCAAACAAATTACCCGTACCCAAAACCCTATTCATGATATTAAAAAGACCAACCCAAATTTTCCTACTTACCATAAAAAAAAATTATATTATAGCAATATTGTTTAGGGAAAAATAACAGGTGGAGTCTATGTAACAATCCTGATCCGTTATGAGTGGCATCCACGGTAATTTTCTAGTGGGAGAATCAACTATCAACGAATTTAACCATTAGACCATTTAAAAAACAAAGTCATGATATTGAACACTAAGAAAATCGTTTAAAATAATTTAAAAATTGAATTCCCATAATCTCGACAAATCAACAAAATGATTGCAGAATAACTCCCTAGATCTGAAAGTCGTTGTACCAAAACATCTAACAAGTCTAAAGTAAAGGGATGCAGCCCAACAAGAAAACATGATCTAAAGTCTTAGTGTTTGTGCCCGAAAAGATGGACAATAAGATAGGGAAGGATCCATGGCAGCCCAAAAGAAGTTAGCTAATCATTGGATTCTAATGTTGTGTGTCTCACAACTGAGGTCTCGAAGCAGCCACTTAATATGTCACGTACTCAACAAAGAAATAGCAAGTGTAGTAAGAGTACACAACCACATTGTACTGGTAAGATCACCAGCTATTGCCAATATACGAAATATGAACATGCAATCACAATTCGGTAAGCACATAATACACAATTACAACACAAGTACAACAAGCCAATCTGATTCTCCCATTGAACCCACACATACAAATTGTTATTGTACTGGTGTGGTGCCCATTTCTAAGTTAGTGTACCAGTGTGGTACTCGTTCCCATCTTATCGTCATTGTACCCATTTCAGATGTTGGTGTACCAGTGTGATACCTGTTTTAGATGTTAGTGTACCAATAAGGTACCTGATCCTAATAATCAACACATATCACAATCATAATGAACCACAACAACACATGTACATTCGTGTAACACATTCATTGCATGTGATTGACAACATCTTTCATTTCACATTATATCTTTTTTCAATTTTCCTAATCATATATCATACATGCATTATTGACAACGCAATTAACAAACACACATAGCATAAATGAGAAACAACAACCATTACATACCTCGAAAAAAGACTGAATGCTATAAAGAACTTGAGTTTTCCTCTTTGTTATGAATTTTAACATGTACTTGGTCTAAAATAATAATAAAATACAATAATAAATGAACAATGACCTAATTAAACCTGATTTATAATCAAATCCTAAACTCTAGACCATCCGCATGATCATGGTCCCTTTCACCATTAATTCAAGTTAAAACTCTTCCCCAAGAGAAACACTTTAGATTCTAATGTTTAAGAATCAAAGTACAAGTTGGGGGAAGTAGTTAACTTATCTTTATCGAAGAGATCGATGGAAAAATTGAAGGAAAATTCCCTAGATCACCCTTCCCAATTTCAAGATTAATGAAGTTGCAAAATATAAGAGATTTTTGGGACTTTTCTACAAAAAGCCCAACTGACCTCGCTATAGTGGCATAACCCACTATATCGACGTCACCATTGCAACCCACCCGCTATAGAGGAAATTGATTTATCATTTCACAACACACCTTTGAATCTTGACATTCTATTCTTAACCCATTCACGCAAAATTTGATACCAAAGTTCAACTCATCCGAATTCGATTTTGACAGGCCTTATGAATTCATTAATGTCTTATCTATTAAGAATTCTGATCCAAGTTTAGACATACCACCCTATCCACCCCTGAATTGTCCTAGACCTTACCTCGCTTAGGTTCCGTCTGATACTAGTCTAGCGGCCTAAAATTTTTAAGCCACTATCCAAAAAAAATTCAGACCCACCTCTTTCACCATTGGCCTATTCATATTGATTGGAAATGATCATTACAATAGATACCAAATTACTCGTCGCTCTTACCTTAGTGATTAAACAAGAACAATTAGGCTACGTCAGAAAAAGAGTATTACCTGCATCCTCAAACAAGTGAGGGTACATGTCTCGCATGTCCCTATCGGTTTCCCAGGTTGCCTCCTCAATCGGATGATGCTTCCGCTGAACCTTTACTATTTGGTCTTTTTTGTTCTCAACTTTCAAACATTCCGATCAAGAATGGCAAACAGTTCCTCTTCATACTACGAATTTTTATCTAGTACTATCGAGTGCCACTTGATGATAAAATTTACATCTCACGGTATTTTTTTGGAATAGACAAAAAAAAACTGAATGAACTCCAGATAAGTTGGGTGACAGTGCTAACCTGTAAGTCATTGGCCCCCACAATGTCAAGAATCTCGAATGTACCAATGTAGCAAAGGCTAATCTTACCAAACCTCATCACCCGCTTCATTAGTAACACTTTCAACAACACTTGTTCACTAACCTAAAAAGTCATGTCTTTTATCTTACGGTCACATGCTCTTTCTGTCTACTTTGAGCTACCAAAAGCTTGGTTTGGATGCTTTTTACCTTCCTTTGATCTTTCCTCACCGAATCAACACCCAGAGTGCCTTAAACCAATCTATAGGCGATTTGCATCCCATAGAGTGCCTCAAATGGTCCACATTTATGCTTAAAGATAACTGTTGTTATCAGAGTACTCACACAAAGGCAAGAACTGATTACAATGACATCCAAGATCAATTACACAGACTGTCAGTATGTCCTCTAGTGCTTGAATCGTTCTCTCTAACCGTCTGTTTGTGGGTGAAATGTTATGCTAAAGGTGAGTTGAGTGCCCAACGCTTCATGCAACTTACCCCAAAATTTAGAAGTAAACTGAGTGCCTCTATCTGAGCTAATTTGATCAACCTATCAAAGATAATCCAAATAAAATCATACCTTTCCAAAGTCTTAGAGAGTTTCAACACAAAATTCATAGTTATCATTTTCCTTTTCCACTCAGAAATGGGCATTCTCTGAAGTAGACCGGCAAAAATTTGAAGCTTATACTTTACCTGCTGATATTTTGAAACTGCATGCCCCATGAAGGCCACAAAAGTCAACCAAAATTCACACTTTGAAAACTTGACACAAAAATTCTGCCCTCCCAAGATATCCAGAACAATAGGATGGTGCACTAAATGTCCCTCTTTACTTTTGTAATAAATCAGAATATCATAATAAACACAGTCACAAAAGAATTTAAGTAAGGCTTAAAGATCTTATTCATCATTTGCGCAATAAACTCCCTAGATCTAAAAGTCGTTGTACCAAAACATCTAACAAATCTCGGGTAAAGAATTAACCCCAACTAGAAAACATAATATAAAATCTAAGTGCTTGTGTCAGCAAAAATTCACACTTTAAAAAATTGACATACAATTTCTGCCCTCCCAGGATATCCAGAACAATAGGATGGTGCTCTAAATGTTCCTTTTTACTTTTGGAATAAATTAGAATATCATCAATAAACACAGTCCAAAAGATTTTAAGTAAGGCTTGAAGACCTCATTCATCATTTGCGAAATAAACTCCCTAGATATGAAAGTCGTTGTACCAAAACATCTAACAAATCTAGGGTAAATGATGTAACCCCAACAAGAAAATATAATTTAAAATCTAAGTGCTTGTGCCCAAAAAGATGGACAACAAGATAGAGAAGAATATGTCACAGCCTGGAAGAAGTTAGCTAACCCTTATATTTTGATGTGCTGCGTCTCACAATTGAGGTCTCGAAGCATCCACCTGAATATGCTCGTACTCAACAAAGAAAGAGTAAGTGCAGTATCAGTACATAATCACAGTGTATTGTTAGGATCAACGACTAGTCTTAGTATACAAAATATAGATAGGCAACCACAACTCAGTAAACACATAATATTGAATTACAACACAAGTACAACAAGTCAGTCCGCTTCTCCCACTGAACCCACACATACAAACTGTTAGTGTATTGGCGTGGTATTTGTTTCTAAGTTAGTGTACCAGTATGATATCCATTTCCATTGTACCAGTGTGGTACTCATTTCAGATATTAGGATCTGACGTAGTACCCATTCCAGATGTTAGTGTACCGGCGTGGTACCTGGTCTCAATCATCAACACATAACACAATCACAACTAAAATGAATCACAATCATATATGTACATTTATGTAAATGTACATTTATGTAACACAATCATTGTATGTGATTGACAACACCTTTCATTTCATATTATATCTTTTAATTTCCTTAATCAGATATCGTGCATGCATTACTAACGATGCAGTTAATAAACACATATAGCATAAAGGAAAATCAACAATCATCACTTACCTCGAAACATTTCTGAATGTTCTCAAGAACTTGAGTTTTTTCCTTGTTATGAATTCTGGCTTGATCATAATCTAAAACAATAATAAAATATAATAACCAATAAACAATGACCTAATTAAACATGCATTATAACAAATCCTAAACCCCAGACCATCTTGATGATCATCCTACCCAACAAGAGCCGTTTTCACCATTAATTCAAGTTAAAACCCTTTCAAAAGAGTAGAACTTTAGATTTTAAGGCTTAAGAATGAAAATACAAGTTGAGGAAAGTAATTAACTTACCTTTACCAAAGAGATTGGTGGAAAAATTGAAGGAAACTATCCTAAATCGCCCTTTCCAATTCCAAGAACGAAGTTGTAGAAAATAAGAGGTTTTTGGGAATTTTCTGCACATAACCCCAACTAACCCCGCTATAGCAACGTCACCAATATGGCCCATCCGCTAGAGCGAGAATTAATTTATCCTGTTATAGTGGCGTGACACCCACTCTAGCAGCTTACATGGAGACAGAGACTCGTAAATCCTTCCCAAATCCCACATTTCGCAACACACCTCTGAAACTTTGACATTCTATACTAACCCTTTCACGCCAAGATCAATACTGGAAGTTTTACTCACTTGAATTCAATTTTGAAATGCCTTATGGATTCACTTATGTCTTAGCTATTAGGAAATTTGATCCAAGCGTAGACATACAACCTCATTCATTTCCGGATTGTCCTAGATCTCACCTTGTTCAGATTTTATCTGAGATTGGTCTATTCTAGAATTTTTAAGTCACTTTCCAAAAAAAATCTTGACCCAATTCCTTTACCGTTAGTCTATCCATAATCTTTTGATTTCGCATGATAATGTCAAATTCGAAACATCATAACGGAAGTGTAATACATAATGCCTAGTTCTATATGTTAAATTTCAAAAACTTTGCTTCCAAAATAATGTTCTGTAATAGTTAAACGGTTAATAGCCGATTGTTGACTACTTCTATGAACATGAATGAACAAAATTTATTCAATATTCCCTTTTTACAAACTTTTTAAAGAATTTTAGTAGGTTCTTTTAATCGGATGGGTTGGTTTTTTTTGGTATATATGGATAATCCATTTGGGGTTATAAAATTCTCACTTTAAAATAATATTTTCTTTTAAAATTAAATAGTTGTTATTCCAGTGAAATCAGCCGAAAAATGGCCTGAATAATATAGCATGAAAAAGTGATAATTTGGCAATTATGTGATTTAGAAAAATAAGTTTTACTACTATAAATTGAATGTCCTTTATGTGTATCTAACTTTCAACTACACTAGTTTCATAAAAAATTGTAGCTCTATTCTAGTCTGCATCAATTCTTATCTAGTTATAGTTTTAGAGTAGACTATTTGTTCACTTTTGCCTTGTGCAGCTTAATAACAAGAAGAATTATTTTCATTGCAATTGCTGCCTGCCTACATTTAGGAAACAGTGTTTTGGAGTGAAAGAAGAAAAAAAGACTATTGTAGTACACTGGTTTTTTTTTACCCCCGTGTATGGAGCACATATTGAAGCTCGACTAAATTTGAATTGCACAAAGGCTTATTCAGGAGTCACTCTTCTAACATGATTTTCTCCATATTTAGGATTCAGACTCGAGACCTCTAATTAAAAATTAAAAATGAAATAATCTAATCAGTACATCACAACTCAGATTGGTTTAGTATATTAGTTACTAGATAGGTAAAGCGCGTAGTACAGGGATACTGTGCTCGTCTGTTTGCTCCATGTGACATATCTCACAGCCTCTACTTTGGCATTAAAGTCTCCTTACCTTGCTTCAACTTCCCCTTTTCACATACACTAAAAAGTCCTACATTTCTATCACTCTTTTTAATGCTTCCCTTCTCCACTTATCATCTTGTCTAAAATTCAGATCCAATCTTGGAGAATCCTCATTAGATCTTCTTCAGAACAAGAGTGAGTGAGTCAGTACATATGGCTCCACTTCTACATTCCTGCAGCTTTACTAAGGTACTTTTAGTACTATGTCTTGTTTTTGTGTTATTCACTCTTTCATTCATTCCTGCACATAGTGAACTCCAACCTCACAATAATAATGTTAGAAGCAGAAGAATGTTGGAGCTAGACAATGATTCAAAGCCAATTAAGAAGAAAATCAGCACAAATCCAACTTCACTTTCTACTTCCAAGAACCAAACCAAACTCATCAAATCAACCAATAGCTCTTCTAAGAATCAAACCAAGCAAATCAAGACTTCTTCTTCTAGCCTTGGTTCTACTAAGAACCAAACCAAGCTTTCAAAATCAAAACTTTCCTTTTCTGAATCACAAACCAAGCCTAGTTCTACTATTACCAAATCAGAGAAACTTACTTTCAAATCCCAGCTTCAGACGCTCAATCTCACACCCTCCAAGTCCTCAAATTCAACCAAAATCACTTCTTCCACCACCAAAAAGTCCTCAGATCTACCCAAAATCAGCTCAAGTTCTTCTCCCAAGAACAAAACAATCAAATCAACTAAAACCCAATTGGAAAAAGGCATCAATCAGTCCAAATCCAAAACCCCAATTACTAAAATCCAAGCAACAGACAAAACCACTAAAACCCAATTGAAAAAAGACACCAGTGAGTCCAAATCCAAAACCCCAATTACTAAAACCCAAACCCCTGCAGTCAAGAAACCACAGACCACCCAGAAAAAATCACAGTACAGCTGGTTAGAAGATGAAGATGATGACATGATTTCTGAATTCAGAGACTTACCCTCCAAATTCCATGAAACCTTTTTGCCAGATTTGGAGAAAATTTCCAAAACCTCACAAGTTTACCTCAACAAAGCAAACAAAGAAATCACCAAGAACTTCAAACCCTATGTGGGAAACAAATATGCACCAACCATTGCCTCTCTAATCTCATTTGCATTCATCTTAATCCCTCTCATTCTAGTCTCTCTCATTTTCAACAAAATTAAAGCCTATTTCTCTCTCCAAAAACTCCTAATCTTCATCCAAGTTTACCTCTCCATTTACTTCTCCATCCTCTGCCTCTCCTCTTTAGTCACTGGCTTAGAACCATTGAAATTCTTCTATGCTACAGCACAATCCACCTACATTTGCTTACAGCTATTGCAAACCCTTGCTTATGTGTTGTACCTTTTGATGCTCCTCATGTATCTCATCTTAGTGTTTTCCACTGAAACTGGGCCAACAACAAAACTCATAGGCCTGGCTCAAACAATTGTGGGCTTTGCTGTTGGGCTTCATTATTACATGACAGTGTTTCATAGGGCTGTGCTTCATCAACCACCTAAAACTAGCTGGAGAGTTCATGCAATTTATGCCACATTTTTTCTTGTGATTTGCATCTTAAGTAATGCTGATAGAAGGAAGAAAGCTTATTTAGTAGAAGGTGGTGAAGTTGAGAAAAAGAGTTAAAAAATTGTTTTATCTTTTTTTTTCTTACTTAATTAATGGTCTATAGTTTCTACCCCCCATATGGCAAAAAAAGGGGAGGGGGGGAGAAAAGAAAATTTTCACTGTCCTACATTTTTATCTTTTCTTTTTTTAATATATATTTGTTGCAATTTGTAATTTATTAAGATTTTATAATTAATAAATTGTGGAATTCATTTCATACTTTTCGTTTACATAAAAAAAGGACTTCCTTTACATCATTCTAGATGGACTATTTTCTTATAATTCTCATTTCATGTGTTGAATTTATGTGTGAGTGCATTAATAATTTGATTTACAATGTCATGTCATCTCGGGATTGGTCTACATCATATATTAATGGTATTACTCCATCCGTCCCGTATTACACGTCTACGTTATTAGTTTAATGTATACTTGATATTGATGAATAAGACGCATTAAATATATCAAGCAAGTACTCTCACCGTTCAATAATAGTTATCCACTATACTATTTTGAGATATCCAACAATATTTGTTTACTTTATAAAATTAATGAATAATTTTATACTTAGTTCTTAATTTACCCTAGGGGTGTCTATTGGTCGGTTTGGTTCGGTTTGATTCGGTTTTAAGCATTATCGGTTCAATTTATCAGTTTTCAATTTTTAAATATGCTAAATCGATAACCAAACCAATAAGATATTTGTTATCAGTTTTCGGTTTATCGGTTTTGGTCTTTAACGGTTCGGTTTTCGGTTTAACCAATAAGAAAATGATTTCAAAACAAATATATGACTTGTCCAACAATTTAATGCGAAATAAAAAAGAGAGAAATCTAATTACTCATTGAGTGCAAAAATTCTGCTTAGTATAGTAAAAGTATAGCAAATACTCATAATTCACAACTCTAGTCGTTGCCTAACCTTTGTTGTCGTCGTTCTTAGTTCTTTAGGTTTTTGACGTTGTGAACCTAAAGACTAAAGTAATACTAAATCCTAAAGGATAAATGCAGAGAACAAAGTTAATTAAGTAATGTTAATTGTGTAGGGTCCTTACTAGTGATTATATTAATATTTTTTGTTTGATATTTATGTATGACTATAAATTAAAATAGTAAATTATTATATTCTTAATGGGTTATCGGTTAATCCAATAACCAAATATTAAAAATCAATATCGAACCGATAACCCAATAATTTTTTTTTATAAAACTATTAAATAGTTGTTAATCCAATAACCCAATAACAATAACAATAAACCAATAACACTTTTTTTTGTTAGATTTATTGATCGGTTCGGTTTTTGCACACCCCTAATTTACCCTTATCATTAATTATATATTTTTCAAGATATTATATTTATTATATTCAAAAGGTGATATGGTAAAATTACACTCCTATATAGTTTCTTAAAAAGTGCGCAAATTCAATGGTGAACAAGTATTGTTGAACGGAAGGAGTGAAAAAGAAAGTGAATGATTAATACAAGACAAATGAAGTAGAAAGGATGGTAAGAGATAGTAGCTTAGAAGTTGGAGGGAGAAAATGCATAATTGACGTACGTCATAAATTAGTATCTATTGCGTTTTTTGAAAGTCAATTTGATTAATTTTCAAAGTTAAATTAGATTACATTAATTCGATATTTTAAGAAAAAAAATTAGATATTAAAAAATTATATGAAAAGTACTATACATTGCAATTTATTACATATCAATATGATAAAAAAGATACATTATAAAATGTTAGTCAAAATCCTTATAATTTGATTTTAAAAAAAGAAAAATATAATAATTAAAGTGAACTATGGTAATATGATGTAATAATAATATGATGAAAGAAAATTGCATGTGATAGAAATTAAGTTTAATCTTTCTGGCTGAAAGTAACAAGGGAATCCCATGTAACAATCATTGCTATAAAAAAAGTTTGCCCTTTGTACTTTGTCTGTCCCATATTATTTGTTAATTTATAAAACTAATCTTTAAAAAAAATGTTATTTTACTATTTTTGTAAATAAATATTTCATGAAGTTGAATTTATTAGTTTAAGACATACTTGGTACTGATGAATAGAACACAAATCTTAATGGAATTAATCTTTTTGCAGTTTATAAATGGTCCAATTCTCCTTGAAGTTGAATACATAGTGTGTACTTATGGCATAATAATTACGTGCCACATGCCATGAGAGTGATTAATAGAAAATAGAAGTTTTGATCAAATAAAGGTTAAGAGACTACTGAGGGAAAGATTTTAGTAGTTAAATAGAATATTGGATAGTGATTAATAAATCTCAATTTGTGGAGGGCATCAAGGCAACCGACAGTTCCAACGCATGGTGTCGGTGACTATATTTAGAAAACGGAATCAGTTTTGACATAAAATCATAATTTTAAATTTATGTTTAAATACGTAATTTTGAATCATAATTTCAAATTTTAAATTTTCCAATGATTTAGAATTCTAAATCATGATTTTATTTTATTTTAAAATGTAAAACTTAATCAAAAAATTTATATTTAAGGGGGGGAAATACTTATTTAGTTTTTGCAAAAAAAGAATTATGCTCAACGTGAATAAATTATTTGTACCATCTGAGTAATTATATAAAAAAATAAATGGTTATTGCTAGTATTGACTAGTGGATCTTTATAAATAAAATGATATGTATTTGAAAGTTTGTATTCACAATTATTTATTTATAAAAGGAGCATAGATATATGTGATCAATCAATGCAACGTCTTAGAATATTTTAATATCTTATTTTTGAACTATAATTCTTTTCTTACGTATCCAAACAAACTTAATTTAAAATTTATATTTAAACATATAATTTTGAATCTTAATCTTAAAATGTTTTTGTAGAGAATAGCAGAAGAAAAGTATAATTGGGGAACCCTTCTGCTAGCCCAAGATCGTTAACTAAGATTGGAAGATTAAACTAAGGAAGAGGAAGCTAGAAGGGAGAACTTGTTTATGGAAGAAGACTCTTGAATTGTCTTTGTTTGGGTTATTCTTGGGTTGTTTTTGGGGTGTTTACAAATGTCTAATGTCACTCCTATTTATACTTGCATAGGGATGCTTCTAGAAATTACTCTAGATACACCTACAAGAAATATCTAGATATCCTTATCTTCTAACTATGTGACAAGAATCTAGATATTTCTATACTTTAATATAAATATCTAATTATCTAGAACAACTAGATTTTTCCTAAGTATAAATATCAAAGATATTTACTCTACAAAATTCTAGAAAGTTCTACTAAATATCTAAGATATTTTTTGTACCTCCAAAAAATCAACTTTAATTTTTCACACTCTCCCTTAAAGTGATTTTTTTGGCAACTACCCCACACTTGTCGTGGAAGAGCTCAAACGAAGCTTTGAACCACATCTCGGTGAAAATCTCAACATTTTCTTCTGGACTCATCTTCCTTCTTCAAATAATATAGATTTCTCACCGTCAGTTGATCCATGTAGATTATCTCCTTGTTGAGTTCTCAAACTCCCCCTTTCTCTTAACTTCTCAACAATTATATTATCCAGTGAAACACTATCAATTTTCTGTGAAGTCTCAATACCAACATCAGATCCATTGCCATATTCTCTTATGATCTCCTCAATAGATTTTTTGGAAGCTTCAGAGTTTTCAAAAATCATATAATTTCTTTGAAACTTCAAAATCAACTTCTTCATTTATTTGGTCATCATTTTCTCCATTTGTTTCCAATGTTCGATCTAAGCCAGTTACTGACCTCGATATGACAGATGATTGACTAGAGACTTCAACCTCCAATACATGTCCATCAATGCTTTCTCCGTGAAGGTTACCATCGGCATACATAATTTTAAACATTGCATGTTCAGGAGTTACTTCTTTGATTTCTTCGATAGAAGCTACCACATCACCAGTATGAACATCTTCAAGAGTTTCTTGCTTCATACCGATGACATCAGTGTCTTGCTTCTTCACGTGATCGACTGCATTATATTTTGAATCTTCAATCTAGTCTTTTTCAAAGTTGATAGAAGCCATGACATTTATTGCTCGAGCCTTAACTAAGAAGCACTTTCCCCAATCTTCTTCTTCTGTAGCTTTCTCAATTTGAGTCATGTTACTCGCATTGGCTCGACAATATCTTTTTATGTTTCCTATTTTACCACATCTATAGCATCTATGAGGATTCTTACCATAATAGTTAGAAGACTCTTCTTTTTCTCCAGGCCAACTTGAACCACCTGAGGATCGAGAGTACGACATATCTCTTACTTTTCCTTTGAATCCTCTTGTCTGCTACAAGAGCATTTCCTTCTCCCTCTTTGACGAATACACCAGCTAACTATTTGGCTAGTAACTCTTGTGACGACAACATATTCTCAAATTCCTTCAAGGATGGTTGTTGAGCCCATCTTTGATTGGACGTCACAAATGGAATATATTCAAGTTTCAAACCACGAATGATAATTTTCTCATTCGTGCTTCAGAGATAGCCTCTTCCGGATTCAACAAAGATATCTCGGAACATAAGTTCTTAATCTTCAAAAAGTATTCGGCGATAGAAAGGTTACCGTGAGTGGTGTTTGCCAATTCATTCTCCAATATCTGTAGCCGAGCTTCATTCTTCTTGTTGAACAAGCGATCGAGGGTCTTCCATATTTCATGAGTTGATTTACACTTTATAATATGATTGAATAAATCGAAGCAGATTGTCCTCTTCAGAATGAACTCCGCCTTCACATTAATCTGCTTTCACTTCTTGTATGCACTACAATTTTTCTTGTCCGTCTTCAGGAGGATTTGTGTTACCTCTATTTACAACATCCCACAAATCCTCGCCCATAAGGTATGATTCCATACATGTTTTCCATACCTTGTAATTTGACTGATTCAACAACTCCATCCCCAGTCCATTGACACGGCCGCTAAAATCCATATAGACAAACCAGTTGAGTCTACCACTAACCCGATCTTGAAATAACACCCACAAGCCAACCTATTGCTATGACTCTGATACCATGTAGAGAATAGCAGAAGAAAAATATAATTTGGAAAGCCTTCTGGCTAGCCCAAGATTGTTAACTAAGATCGAAAGATTCAACTAAAGAAGAGGAAGCTAGAAAGGAGAACTAGACTCTTGAATTGTCTTTGTTTGGGTTGTTCTTGGGTTGTTTTTGGGGTGTTTACAAATGTCTAATGTCACCCCTATTTATACTTGCATAGGGATGCTTCTAGAAATTATTCTAGATACATCTACAAGAAGTATCTAGATACCCTTATCTTCTAACTATGTAACAAGAATCTAGATATTTCTATACTTTAATATAAATATCTAATTATCTAGAATAACTAGATTTCTCCTAAGTATAAATATCAAAGATATTTACTCTACAAAATTCTAGAAAGTTCTACTAAATATCTAAGATATTTTTTGTACCTCCAAAAAATCAATTTTAATTTTTCACAGTTTTAAGATTGACTCACTACATCAAAAATAATCTTTAGCGGCAATTAATTAACGGCAATAGCTCAATTGCCGCTATATATGTATTTTTAGCGCCAATTAGCACTCATTTGATGCCTTACATAGTTGGAGAAAAATGTTGACAATAAGAAAGAAAGTGAAGCATGACATTTGGTGATAGCCTAAATAAAGCAGAATATTTGATGTCACAATTTTAATGCAACCACAACAAAGGATGCAAATATTTTATTTTGAATTTTATTTGAAATTTTAGATACTATAAATATCTAATTTTAAAAGTTTATTAGGAATGCTGAAATATTCAGTTTTCTGGTTTAATTTGAGTCTTAGAGTGTTGTGTGCCAGAACTAAACATTGGAAATTTCGACCATTGTTGATTATTGAAGTTACTCTTTTGGTTCTTGTTTCTTTTTTCTTCTTGATCATTGTAAGCACATCTTTCTCTTATTTACAATACAATTCAGTCTTTGCATTCTCTATAGAAAATTAACCCCAAGCTAGGGTTCTGAAGCCCTAACAATGAGATAGTTACATAAATATAAATTCTAGACGGTAATTCTTGGCGTATGAATCGTTCTTTTGTTTTGTATGAAATGAAGGTTTGCATTAGAACCTGCTTGTATTCTTTACTTGTTTAGAAAACAAGTTAAGATTATTAAAAAAGAATTAAATGGTATTTTGACTTTTGGAAGTGTTTGACAAATATAAAAATAACTTAAAATAAGACAATAATGACTTGAAGTAAGTCTGAAAGTGTTTAACAATGTAAAAATAATAATTTAAAATAAGTTTAAAACCAAATGTAGGTCTCACCTACTTTTAGTTTTTGACTTAAAGGTCATTTAGATTTGATTTTGTATTTTTGACTTAAAAACTACTTCTTTTAAGCCAATCCAAACAGACTATAATGTAACATCCCACCTTAAAAGAACTAAAATTAGAAAGAACCCACTTTTGGAAATTTTGGCAAATTATGCTGAGTATGAGCTTTGGTTCAACTTCAAACGACCATAACTTTCACTATAGGATGAGTAAGGTGGCCTATAAGATATCAAATGAAAGGTCTTGTAATCTTCTTTCTAACGCCACCAAGTTTGCTAAATTTTGAGCTTGTATGAGAAAGATACGCCTGTTTGAAATTGGGCTGTCCAGATAAGGAAAGTTACCCGAATTTAAGAAGGGTATTTTGGTCTTTTCCTTACCCTATCAGACTTAATTCATTTTAGTAATTAATTATGGGTCTAAACTGATTTGGTTCAGTTTACGCAATCCTAAATTATAGAAGAGTTTTAGAGGAAAGAGTTCATGAGGAGAAAAGAGGAGAAAGGTTAAGGCGGTCATCAAGTTCTTGCAAAATCGAAGGTTTTCTTGCGGATTTTCGCCAAGGGTTTGATCCGTAAGAGGTATGTGAGCTCACATAGCGTTGTGTTCGTTCACCCACGCGCCAATCATTATTATTTCAGCGTAATTTCGTTCTTGAAAGTAAAGGATAGGAGTTCTTGATGAGTTTCATTGCAGTTTCTTTCATAATCTTGATTGTTGAGGTTTTGATGAGTTCTTGAGATATTCGTATGATTTTTAAGGTTGTTATAGAGTAGATTCTTGTGTACTATTATTGGATATTTGAATCTAAGTGATTGGAGAAGGAACTATTCGATTCTAGGTGAATTAGGGTTAGAAAACGAGAAAGGAAAAAGTCGAACAAAAAATGGCACGCAAGTCCGCGTCGCGGACTTGCTCCCCTAGTGAAATTTTTTTATCTCCGCGTCGCGGAGAGGACACGGACTCCACTATTTCAAAATTATTTTGCGACCAAATATTTAAATTCACCTCCGCATCGCGGACTTGTTCCCATACAGTATTTTTTTTACCGTTTCTCATGATTAACTATCTAAAAACACACTTAATAATCACGATATCTTTTCTATCACAAATCATAACTTGGAATTCATAATTCAAATTCAAGGAAAGTTAAGAGTCAAGTCTAGAGAGTTCTTAAAGTATTTTCAAAAGTCTTTTACAAATATTTTACACTTGTTTTAAGACTTGAGCATTGGGTTGAGTAAGAGTAAGAGTGAAGTTCATTTTATTCAAAAGATTATATGAGAACTAAGTATTTCCAAAGAGTAAATGTTTTCACATTTAAAGAAGAGAGGAAATACCGATTTCCAAGAGAGCTTTTGATCTAGTTTTTGAGTAATAATCTCAAACCACATAAAGAGTTATGTTTTTAAACATATAAGCTAGCTACATTGTGGGAGTAGTATTGAGCACCGATGTAGGGACGAGTTTGAGTTCAAATAATTCAAAGTCTCAATAAACCGTGTAGCCAACATGGGTAGAAAAGGGTCATACTTTTTAGATGATTCCTTAATGCTTTTAGCATAGACTAGTGGATCCAATTAGTAGTAGGTTCTATACCCCCGAAAAGGTATAAGACGGCCCTAGCAGCGTGAGGCAAGACGTTGTATTATCACATAGCTCATAGTGATAGTGGTCGGTTAGAGAAACTCCTACAGAGATATTTTGTATTCTTATATACACAGAGTTACTTGTATTTTCATATACAAACCAAGTTATTGTTGTATTTTTCAATACACTGAGTTGTTATCTACATGTTTTAAAGCTTTTCTTTTATATTGCATTTATTATACGACTTTATATTGAAATGAGTTGAGTTAAGTTGAAACCATGTAAGTTCCTTCAGTTCCCTTTTCAAGCTTATATCTTATTTTAGAATTCCCCTCACATGCTCGTACATTCCATGTACTGACGTCTTTGGCTTGCATATTTTATGATGCAAATACAGGTAACCAAGATTATCATCCAACGCTTCGTTCATCCAGTTGAGCTTTAGAGTTGTTGGTGAGCCTACTTACTTTCGTAGGATCCCTTTTATTTGCTTTATCATTCTAGATTTATTAATATGTCGTGGGTCTTGTCCCGACGTCCATCTCAGTTATTAGAGGCTTCATAGATAGTTAGACATTATAAGTTCATTAGTCTTGTTCAGTTGTTTTGTTATAAGAATTGAGTTGCCTCTTTGGCCAGTTGTATGTTCCCTTTACAACATTCTAAGTTTATTACATGAGTTTATCTTTGAGTTCTTTTATATGTTGAGTAAAGTCTTCCGCTGAGTAGTAAGCCAGGTCAAGGGTTCGCTTGGGGCCAACAATGGTTTTCGAATGTCAGTCCCGCCCAGGGTGTAGGCTCCGAGCGTGACAAACTTGGTATCAGAGCACAAAGTTCAAGAGTCCTAGGGTGTCTATGAAGCCGTGTCTGTAGTGTCCTAGTTATCGGTGTGAAGCGCGCCACATCTATAATTTAAAGGCTGCAACATTTAGGAACTATCTCACTTCTTTCATACTTTTTTTGTGTGATAGAGTTCATTTCTATAAAAGTTTCTTTCTAACTTGTGCTTGCACGTATATTTCAGATCATGCCTCCATGAAGAGCTGTCTGAGGTCGTCCTGCTAGGAGGAATGTCAAGGAACAAGGGATACCTAATGCACCTAAAGTGCAACCCCAATGAGAGGTCACCAATGCTGAGTTTTGGGAAGCTATCCAGATGTTGAGCCAAGTTGTGACCAACCAAGCTGGACAACCAAGAGAGAATCGACATGAAGTGGCTGATACTTATAGGATCCGTGAGTTCTTAAGGATGAATCATCCAAACTTCACCGGTTCAAGTGTCACTGAGGATCCGGAAAACTTTGTAGAGGAATTGCAGAAAGTGTTTGAGGTTATGCATGTTATTGATGCTGAGCGGGTGGAGCTAGTTGCATACCAACTGAAGGGTCTTGTTAGGATTTGGTTTGACCAATGAAAGAAGGGTAGAGCTGAGGTTGCACCAATTTTGAGCTGGGTTGTGTTCGAGAGTGCTTTCATGGCATTTTTTTACCCGTGAGCTAAGAGAGGCAAAGGTAAGAGAATTTATCACTCTTGAGCAGGAATGTGTGCATGAGTACAACCTCAAATTCACCCAACTTTCCCGTTATGATCCAGAGATGGTTGCTGACACGAGGAGCATGATGAATCTGTTTGTTGGTGGGCTGTCTCGTCTGTCAAAGTAAGGAGGGAAAGGCAACTATGCTAATAGGGGGCATGGACATAGCAAGACCGGTGATCCATGTGCAACAGGTTGAGGAAGATAAGTTGAGGTATAAAGAAGAGTTTCGGAACAAGAAATCTAAGACAGGGAATGAGTCTGGACAGCAGAAGAGTAATTCCAACCGATCATCTTTCCAACATAAACAAAAGGGACCTGCTCCATCATCTGCTAGTGCACCTGCACTAAGGAACAAATGTGAGTTCAACAATCAGAATTCACAAAATTTCAGAGTTAGACCTACACAGTCTCAAGGTAGTATGACACAAGGGGGTAATGAGACTCCTGCATGTGCTAAGTGTGGTAAAAACCACTTAGGGGTGTGTTGTGATGGCTCCATTGGATGCTTGAAGTGTGTTCAAAACGGTCAATTTATGAAAGAACGCCCTAAGAACAAGCAAGGTAATGGAAATGGGGGAAATATAGCACAATCTTCTTTAGTTGCTCCATCAGCTGTCTATATCTAGATGAGCTTCTTTAGGGGCAGGCGGAGGAGCGAACCGTCTATATGCTATTACTAGTCGCCAAGAGCAAGAGGAGTCACCAGATGTTGTCACTAGTATGATTAGAGTCTTTAATTTTGATGTTTATGCTTTGCTAGATCCAGGAGCGAGTCTATCTTTTGTGTCTCCTTATGTTGCGATGAATTTTTATGTTCTTCCTGAGAAACTTCTTGAGCCCTTCAGTTTTTCAACACCTGTTAGTAAGTCCATTCTAGCTGAGAGAGAGTCTATCGTGATTGTACCATTTCTGTCAATCACAAGAGCACCATGGTTGATCAATTAGTTGAGTTAGATATGGTAGATTTTGATGTCATCCTAGGTATGAATTGGCTTCATGCATGTTATGCCTCAGTCGATTGTAGAACTCGAGTTGTTAAGTTCCAGTTTCATAATGAGCTAGTTATTGAGTGGATGAGTAGTTCAGTAGTGCCTAATGGTTGTTTTATTTCGTACCTTAGGGAGAGAAAGTTAGTTTCCAAGAGGTGTGTCTATCACTTAGTCCGAGTTAATGACTCTAGTGTTGAGACACCTTCTATTCAGTCAGTTCCAGTAGTAAGAGAGTTTCCAGTAGTCTTTCGTGATGATCTTCCCGGAGTCCCTCTTTATAGAGAAATAGACTTTGATATTGATATTCTTCCTAATACTTGTCCTATCTCTATTCTGCCATATAGAATGACACCAACAAAGTTGAAAGAGTTAAATGAGCAGTTAAAAGATTTTCTTGAGAAGGTTTTTATTCGACAAAGTGTATCACCTTGGGGAGATCCAGTCTTATTCGTGAGAAAGAAAGATGGTTCTCTTAGAATGTGCATAGATTACCATCAGTTGAACAAGGTTACTATCAAGAATAAGTATCCCCTTCCGAGAATTGATGATCTCTTCGATCAACTTCAGGGTGCCACTTGTTTTTCTAAGATAGACCTCAAATCTAGATATCATCAGTTGAGAGTAAGAGAAAGTGATATCCCTAAGACAACTTTCATGACCCGCTATAATCATTATGAGTTCCTAGTTATGTCCTTTGATTTGACTAATGCTCCTGCAACGTTCATGGACCTTATGAATAGAGTATTCAACACTTATTTAGATATGTTTGTTATCATATTCATTGATGACATTCTAGTATATTCGAAGAATGAGGAAGATCATGCTAGTCGTCTCAGAGTAGTTCTCCAAACTCTAAAGGATAAAGAGTTGTATGTTAAGTTCTCTAAGTGTGAGTTTTAGCTTGAGTATGTGGCATTCTTAGGTCACATTGTGTCCGATGATAGAATTTGAGTGGAGACTCAGAAAATAGAGGCAGTGCAGAATTGGCCTAGACCCATATCTCCAAATGATATTAGGAGTTTCTTGGGGTTGGCTGGAAAGTATAGAAGGTTCTTCGAGGGGTTCTCATCTATTTCGCCCCCTTTGACTAAATTGACTCAGAAAACAGTGAAGTTTTAATAGTCTGAAGCTTGTGAGAAATGCTTTCATGAATTGAAGAAGCGGTTGACTACTTCCCCAGTATTGACTTTACCAGAAGGTATGCAAGGTTTTGTGGTATATTGTGATGCATACAGAGTTGGACTGAGTTGTGTAATAATGCAGAATGACAAGATCATAGCCTATGCCTCAAAACAGTTTAAGGTTCACGAGAAGAATTACCCAACCCATGATCTAGAGTTAGTTACTGTAGTATTTGCTTTGAAAATATGGCGTCACTATCTTTATGGTGTTCATGTAGATGTGTTCATGTAGATGTGTTCATCGACCATAAGAGTCTTCGATCTGTATTCAGTCAGAAAGAGCTTAATCTAAGGCAGAGGAGGTGGTTGGAATTACTCAAGGATTATGACATGAGTATTCTATATCACCCAAGTAAGGCTAATGTTGTTGCTGACGTTTTAAGCAGATTTTCTATGGGTAGTACCGCCTATGTTGAAGAAGATAAGAGAGAATTAGCAAAGGATGTGCACAAACTTGCACGACTAGGAGTTCGATTGATGATTCTAATGAAGAAGGAGTGGTGGTGATGAATGAGGCTGCATCATCATTAGTGTCCGAAGTGAAACAGAAACAAGACCAAGATCCTGTTTTGCTTGAATTGAAGGCAAATGTTCATAAGTAAAAAGTAATGGCTTTTAAACAAGGGAGAGATAGTGTATTGATGTATCAAGGTAGGTTGTGTGTACCAAGGGTGGATGAACTCCAAGAGAGGGTCATGGAGGAAGCTCATAACTTCAGATATTCTATCCATTCGGGTTCCAAAAAGATGTATCGTGACTTGAGAGAAGTTTATTGGTGGAGTAATATGAAGAAAGACATTGCATAGTTCATCGCTAAGTGTTCGAATTGCCAACAATTCAAGGTAGAGCACCAGAGGCCCGGTGGTATGGCCTAGAATATAGAGATTCCGGAATGTAAGTGGGAGATGATCAATATGGACTTTATTACTGGTTTACCACGGTATCGCACATGATTCTATTTGGGTGATTGTTGATCAAATAACTAAATCAGCCCACTTTTTACCGGTAAAGACTACCCATTCAGTAGAGGATTATGCCAAGTTGTATCTTCAAGAGGTAGTTATACTTCATGGATTTCAGTGTCTATTATTTCAGATAGAGGCACACAATTTACTGCACATTTTTAGAAGTTCTTCCAAAAAGGTTTGGGTTTGAAGGTGAACTTGAGTATTGCTTTTCATCCTTAGACAGATAGTCAAACAGAGCGCACTATTCAGACTTTAGAAGATATGTTGAGGGCTTGTGTGATTGATTTCAAAGTCAATTGAGATGATTACTTAACTCCCATAGAGTTTTCTTACAATAATAGTTATCACTCTAGCAACCAGATGGCTCCTTATGAAGTTATTTATGGGAGAAGATGCAGATCTCCTATTGGATTGTTTGAAGTTTATGAAGCTGGGTTGATAGGACCAGACTTAGTTCATCAAGCTATGGAAAAAGTGAAATTTATTCAAGAGATGTTGAAAATAGCGCAAAGTCGTCAGAAATCCTACACTGATGTTAGGAGAAAGGATGTAAAGTTTGAAGTAGATGATTGGGCATACATGAAAGTTTCACCCATGAAGGGTGTTATGAGATTTGGTAAGAAAGGGAAGCTTAGTCCCCGGTATATTGGTCCTTACAGGATATCCAAGAGGATTGGTAATGTAGCTTATGAGTTGGAGTTACCGTAAGAGTTAGCAACAGTTCATCCAGTGTTTCATATTTCTATGTTGAAGAAGTGTATGGGCAATCTTTCACTGATTATACTGACTGAATATATTGGTATTAAGGATAGCTTATATTATGATGAGATTCCCGTTCAAATTCTAGATCGCCAGGTTCGCAAGTTGAGGACCAAGAAAGTAGCATCAGTCAAGGTTCTATGAAGGAATCAGTTTTGTTAAGGAAGCTACTTGGGAAGCTGAGGAGGACATGAAGAAGAGATACCCGCATCTCTTCGAGCCCGGAGAAATTCCAAATTAAGGTACTAATCCTTTTCTTGGCATTTATTTAAGTTGACATGATGTGCTATATATTTCATGTTGGGTGTTTGAGCTGAATGTTAGATATTACACCCGTAGTCTACTTAGAGTGATCTCATTCGAGGACGAATGTTCCCAAGGGAGAGATATTTTAGCATCCCACCTTAGAAATAACTAAAATTAGAAAGAAACTATTTTTGGAAATAGTAAATTTGGAAATTTTGGCAAGTTATGTTACGTATGAGTTTTGGGTCAACTTCAAACGATCATAACATTCAGTACAGGATGAGTTAGGTGGCCTATAAGATATCAAATGAAAGGTCTTGGAATCCTCTTTCCAATGCCACCAAGTTTGCTAAATTTCGAGATCGTATGAGGGAGATACGTCTGTTTGAGGTTGAGCTGTCCAGATAAGGAAAGTTACCCGAATTTAAGAAGGGTATTTTGATTTTTCCTTACCCTATCAGATTTAATTCGTTTTAGTAATTAATTAGGGGTCTAAATTTTTTTGGTTCAGTTTACGCAATCTTAAATTATGCTAGGGTTTTAGAGGAAAGAGTTCAAGAGGAGAAAAGAGGAGAAAGGTCAAGACAATTAGCAAGTTCTTGCAAAATCGAAGGTTTTCTTGCAGATTTTCGCCAAGGGTATGATCTGTAAGAGGCATGTGAGTTCACATAGCATTGGATTCGTTCACCCACGTGCCAATCATGATTATTTCAACATAATTTCATTCTTGAAAGTAAAGGATGAGAGTTCTTGATGAGTTTCATTGAAGTTTCTTTCATAATCTTGATTGTTGAGGTTTTGATGAGTTCTTGAGATAATCGTATGAGCTTTAAGGTTGTTTTTTAGTAGATTCTTGTGTATTATTGTTGGGTATTCGAATCTAAGTGTTTGGGGAAGAAACTGTGAATTGGGTTAGAAAACGTGAAAGGAAAAAGTCAGACAGAAAATGGCACGCAAGTCCGCGTCGTGGACTTGCTTCCCCAGTGAACAAATTTTCTCTCCGTGTCGCGGAGAGGACGCATACTCCACTATTTCAAAATTATTTCGCGACCAAATATTTAAATTCACCTCCGCGTTGCGGAGTTGTTCCCAGGCAATATTTTTTTATCGTTTCTCATGATTAACTATCTAAAAACACTCTTAATCATCACAATATCTTTCCTATCACAAATCATAACCTTGAATTCATAATTCAAATTCAAGGAAAGTTAAGAGCCAAGTCTAGAGAGTTCTTAGAGTCTTTTCAAAAGTCTTATACAAATGTTTTAAACTTGTTTTAAGACTTGAGCATTGAGTTGAGTAAGAGTAAGAGTGAAGTTCATTTTCTTCAAAAGATTATATGGGAACTAAGTATTTCCAAAGAGTAAATGTTCTCACATTTAAACAAGAGAAGAAACACCGATTTCCAAGAGAGCTTTTGAGCTAGTTTTTGAGTAATAATCTCAAACCACAGAAAGAGTTATGTTTTAAAACATATGAGGTAGTTACATTTTGGGAGTAATATTGAGCACCGATGTGGTGACGAGTTTGAGTTCAGATAATTCAAAGTCTCCATAAACTGTGTAGCCAATATGGGTAGAAAGAGTTATACTTTTTAGATGATTTCTTAATGCTTTTAGCATAAACTAGTGGATCCACTTAGTAGTAGGTTCTATACCCCAGAAAGGTATAGAATAGCCTTGGCAGCGCAAGGCAAGACGTTGTATCATCACATAGCTCATAGTGATGGTTGTCGATTAGAGAAACTCCCACAAAGATATTTTGTATTCTTATATACACAAAGTTACTTGTATTTTCATATACAAACCAAGTTATTATTGTATTTTTCAATACACTGAGTTGTTATTTACATGTTTTAAAGCTTTTCTTTATATAGCATTTATATTACGGCTTTATATTAAAATGAGTTGAGTTGAGTTAAGACCAAGTAAGTTCTTTCAGTTCCCTTTTCAAGCTTATGTATTGTTTTAGAATTCTCCTCACATGCTCGTACATTCCATTTACTGACGTCATTTGTCCTGTATCTTTTATGATGCAGATACAGGTAACCAGGATTAGCATCCAACGCTTCTTTGATCCAGTTGAGCTTCACAGTTGTTGGTGAGCCTCCTTACTTCTGGAGGATCCCTTTTATTTGATTTATCATTCTAGTTTTATTAGAATGTCGTGGGTCTTGTCCCGACGTCCATCTCAATTATTAGAGACTTCATAAACAGTTAAACATTATTAGTTCATTAGTCTTGTTCAATTGTTTTGTTATAAGACTTGAGTAATTGCCTCTTTGGCCAGTTGAATGTTTCATTTACAACATTCTAAGTTTATTACATGAGTTTATCTTTGAGTTCTTTTATATGTTGAGTAAAGTCTTCCGCTGAGTAGTAAGTCAGGCCAAGGGTTCACTTGAGGCCAGTAATGGTTCTCGAATGCCAGTCCCGCTCAAAGTGTAGGCTCGGGGCGTGACATCTAAACACATGAATTTGTAACTCATGTTCCATATAATGATTTGAGACCCGATGGTGATAATTTTACTTGAGACTTAGGTTAACAATTGTTAAAGTAATGCCTAAGAGTCGCAAGGACGTAGAGTGATATCTTCAAAATGGATCGAAAGATAGCAATGAATCAAACACTTGATAAAAAATAAATCATATATTACTAATTCATGCATCAATTCCTTTATTGTTAATATTTCACCAAATGACCGCTTAATTTATAAGAGAACTTATCACTTAATTTATAATTTACTCTTATTATTAATCATAAATATATCCTAATATATTTTTTAAAACATCATATTTATTATATTCAAAGAGTAATATAAATATTTTATTTATTACTTCTTAAAAAATGTATGAAATTAATACTTAGACAAATAAAATTAGATAAAGGGACTAACCAAATAGTGATTGTTGGGGGCATGCTTAGCATGAGCGACATGTAACTGGTTAGTTAAAAAGATAGGAAGAAGTAAAAATATACACTGTACAGAGAAAACATTACTTGATCATTTATTAAATTAAAATAAAATTAATTAATTTTTTCCTATTTTACCCATATAATTAATATAACCTTTTGAATGTGAACAATTCCTAATATTAGTTATTCATATACTCTATATATATATATTCTAAATTATTTCAATAGGTATTAATAGGGATAAGGCACAAGTACCCCCTTAGACTATAACCAAAATTTTAGATACACACTTTAACTAAGCTAAGTCCTATTACCTCCCTTAACTTATTTTTTTTGTAATTTTGTACACCTTTAGTTTTACGTGGCACACTCCGTGACTCCACGCAATTGAGGCGCGTGGGAGATATTTGGATGCCACGTAAGTAAAAAAAGGTGCACAAAATTACAAAAAAATGGGTTAAGGGGGGTAATAGGACCTAAGTTTAGTTAAGGTGTGTCTGTGGGATTTCAGTCATAGTCCAGGGGAGTACTTGTACATTTTCCCGGTATTAATATGAACAAATAACAAAATAATAAAATTAATAAATTTATTAATAATTTTCTAATCACCGCGTAAAATAGAAAGTGCGCATCTAATATAGGAGAGAAAGAGTATAATAATAACGCGCTACGTACAGACAGTTGGAATCCACTAATTTTAAAGTCTTCACCATGTTTTTTCGATCAATGTGCTCAGTTAACTATTTCTAATCAATTACAATTACAATACAATTTTTGAATACAGAACACACCTTCACTTCTTTTTTTTAATAATGTGATCTAACTAGTTTGAGAACAAATAATGATTGTAAAAGATATTTAGACCGAGGTTGTACTTTGGATATATAAGAAACAATACATATGCACACATATCAGTTACAGACTCAGAGGCGGATCCACTCCTATAAGTGGGGTGTGTGTGCCCGTCAATTTTGGAACAAAATTATATATATATATATATATATATATATATATATATATATTTATTGAGAAACTGATAGAAAATAAGATTATAATTATCAATGCACTCATGAGGAGCATATGAGTGGCCTTGTATTGTTTGTACAAACCAGAGAAATCACTCCTAAGACTAGAGTTTAAATCTAGCTAAAATCCTTTTTCAATGTTTTTATTTTAAGTTTAGCTTAGAGCTCATATTTGAGCTAAGGTAATATTGATACACCTGAAACCTTCAAACGAATTCGCCTCTGCAGGTACTCATATATATTCTCAATCAAAAAATATTATTGTATCCCTGATTGCAATAAACTCCCTTAGATTATCGTATAAGCAAATCTCCATAAATCTATCAAGCAATTGATTCTTGCCTCCAATCATGGATATAACACCATTTATAAAATGAATATACGAGGAGCAAAAATTAAAGTTGAGTACAATATAATAGAGGCAAAAGGGAAAATAACACCATTTAAAATAGATCATAGTAGATAGATTTAAACCAACCGGAACACTTAAACAACGATAATACTAATAACAAGTGAATTTGCAAATAGATTATGCAAATTAGAAAGCAACCATATCCTTTAGTTTACCGGCTAATATTCAACAACCGCACAACCTCAAGACAAGTGCCAGCTGACTGTTATATTGAATTCCATAGTCTACAAGAGATCTATCATCTTCGAGTTGTCGTCCATTATAGATTAGCCTCTGTTTATGGAATCGGATACCTTCTTTTTCCTGAATGACAGCTTTAACATCTGCAATCGTGTCATCACTCTCAACCATTAACTTAACCCTGCGATTAGTAAGTGTTAATACATAGATTTGTGTTATTGGTGCGTATCGAAGAATTAAGGTAGATCCTTTATTGATTCCCGCAGATGTTAGAGTTTGTGCATCTCTCATAACTCCCCCATCTTCATTCAACAACTTTTGTTTTTTAAAAGAAATCCCCTTTTCCTCTTGTATATACGCTTTAACTGCAGCTATGCTGTCATCTGGTTCAACCATTAGGAGAAAAGCTTTTGATTCTGAACATATATCTTCTTCGGTGAGATCTATAGTGCTTGGTAGAAAAGATTCTGGTAATGACTTCCAATTAATCACGTCTCTATAAGTGTCATCTTGAATAATTATTCGCATCGTTCGATCCTGTGACCATGGATCTATATGACAATAAAACAAAACATAAGTCTTCCATCATACAAATGATACAACAACCAATATTTGAATCATCTTTTATTTATTTTTAAGTACAAATAAATTGTGTTGGAGTTCATAATTACACGAGAAATAGAAAGTTTCAACATAATTTTTTCTAGCTAGGTTCATAGAAAAAAAATAAAAAGTAGATAGAAATTAGGAAGAAAAAAAAAAGAGACTTATCTAGTAGGATAACATGTTTAAATCTGTTATATAGTAAGATATATAATGAAGAAAGAGAGAGTTTACTCTTTTGAACATCCATTTCCATTGTGGATTGATCACTTGATCTACCTTTCATCATATTCTTCCTTCAACTCTAAGAAAAAGAAGAAAAGGCTCAACCACAAACCCTCTATTATAGAAGGAAAGCTTAAAAAGGGATATTTGGGAGTGATCATTTCAAAATAAATAAATACTTAAAAATTGTATCCATTGTGTCATTCGTAGACAAAGAAAAAGTTTATCTCATTGTTTTAATTTGTTTTTTTCATTTCTTTTTTAAAAAAATTTTATTTTTTTATTACAACTTTCTACGTGGTATATTTTAGATTATAAGATTTAAGAATATTTCGATATATTTTAGTTTAAAATCATAAAAATATATAATTAAAAATATTTTCATAAAATTTGTGTCAAATCAAAATGAAACAAATTAAAAGAGAGACTAACAAATTTAAATTATCATTTTCATCAAATTAAAGATGTCTTTGTGTTCCCGCGCATAAATAAGAGAGAGTTCCTCTTTTCATTTTTTCCCACAATTTTTATGTTGAAAAAAAATGTTCACAATTTTTTTTTCCACATTTTGTTATAGATAATTGAAGTCAAGTGGATGCATGTGGGGCCATTCCAGTGTAGCAAGCACACTTCTCCAAGTTTTGTAATGTTACTTTTCTCTATCATTGGTTGATTTATTCAACTCTTTGATTTTTGGCTACTAAAGATGATGTCCTTTACTATTTTATTCTTCTTCTTTTATGATAAGTAATTAAATTATAACGTTCTTTGGGACCATTGAAGAGTGATGTTTTGTTTTGCACAATTGGTAAGATATGATCTTTAATGGATCATTCGGTAGAATGTAATAAAAAAATAAATGTAGGTTAGCTTTGTAAATTATTAAGTAATATTTTATTTGGTATTCTTTTTCAATATATGTATAATTAGTGCATAGTCTATTATGTATTAAAGTGTGTATTACTAATATCATAAATTTTTAATTATTAAAAATACAATTATTTTAATGCATGCACTAGCATGGTTAAAGATTCAAATGCTCCTTAAAAGTTAAAATCTTTTTATATTTTCCACCATTATTATGAAGAGTGTATTTATAAATAAATATTTTTATATAATATATGTTATTTTTAATTCATCAAACCAATTAATGCATAAGAATAATCTATCTATAATTAATGCAAGCATTACTAATATAAGCATTATTAATGCAAACATACACTTTATTTGACATTATTTTTATATACTCTACTAAACCACCCTTACAAGAGCATTTGATTATATTTTTATTATTAAAAAAAAGAAAAAAAACATAAAGTAACATTTGAAGTTGTCTCAAATTTTTAAAAAGACACCTTAACTTTGCGGACGTTCTATTACCCCACAAAACATTTCAAAACCACAATAAATACACAATTTTTACACAATCTGCATTCTCAATGCGTAAGCATGAGTCTCACCCTAATTAATAATATAATCACATATTTTTCCAACCCATTTAGTAAAAATTGAATAAAACCTTGACTCACTCACAATTTAATCATGATCCGCTCCATTTAATCCTAAACCCCTTTCAAATTTTCACTCTACACTCTACTCTCTCTCTCATGATGATGATGATCAAAATCCTAAAGTATTTCAATAGTCATAATAAATTTGTTTTGCGGTGATAATTTCTTGAATTATGGAGTCAAAACAAAGAAGTGAAGGCTCACATGTTAATTCCTTCTTGATTTGATTGCAAATTTTGGTTAAAAAGATTTTCTTTTTATATAGTAGTAATTTTTTGAAATATCATTTTTACAGTGATTTGTTGTTATTTTCTTCTTGTACTATCTATTATTCATGTGTATGTAGTGTTAGTTTAGGACCGATTTGAATTTAATAGCTCTTCACTGATTTAATTTTGAAATTTGTTTACAATTGCACTTTCAGGATTTATAAATTAGTTGATCTCATAACTTTTAAATAAAATAAAAGAAGAAGAAACTGAAGCTAGATGAAAATTTCATTGAGGATGGAGAATATTTTTTTGGTTGTAGATGGAAAACTCTTCAACATATATCAACGGAGGTTTTTAGAGAAGATGGGAAGTGAGCCTTTTAATAAAGAAGAAAATTCAAATTGTCAGTGTCATGTGGCATTTTTTACACTGATTTGAAGGTGTATTTTTACTCCTCCACATGCCTATAAAATGTGAGAACAAAGCTGTTGTGAAGTTGGGTCAAAAGTATTTATTTATTGTGATTTGAAATAGTTTCATTGGGTAATAGGACGCCTGCAAACTTTTGGTGTCTTTTTAAAAATTCAGGACAACTTCATGTGTCATTTTATGTCTTTTCTCTTAAAAAAACACTTGTTCAGATTATGCTATTAATTACTATCATATGATTTTACTTGAGAAATGCATAGCATATATTCATGCATTTTCCATTAATTTTGGATGGAGCCAGATTGATGCACAAGCATATATTCATACATTTCCCAATCGATCCCAATGGTAAGTTGTTTAATGAAAAGCCCAGTAGCAAAGTCGGTGTACAAACTGATCAACCTCGCTTCCACAACTACATTCAGAACCATCTTTCGCAGCTTTATTATTGAATTTTCTAGCCCAACTTGAGCAATATGTTAAAATAGCAAATGAATTTGACTTCGAGGGGCCTGTCATAATTGGTGGTGTTGATTTCAAGACAAATGCTCATTTTGTCGCGCTGTAAACTTCAGTAGAAAAATGCAGTCTGCAGTAGCTGCACTTAATGCCATGTTACAGGAGTGAAGAGTGTCAAAATTTATAAGTGAATATAAAGTGAAGGTTCAAGTTGTGCACCCTATTGGTTAACACATTTTATGTTGTCATTGAGATGGTAGAGTTGATTGCATGTCATATATTACGTCTAGGCTTAGTTGCAATGACGAGACATGGTGGAGAAAGAACTTCTAAAGTTGTTCACCGGTACTTGACAATTTTAGCTTTGACGGGTTAGAGCGTGTTAATAAATGATAAGTGCTAACGCTCCTAGATATTTTGATGATCTCCTCACAAGTGCAGGGACCTGGTTCTCTGCAGAGTATGCTCGTCCAGTGTCAATATGCTGGATAGCTGTAAAAGTTGTCTGCGTCAGAAAGATGGTGGAACTGTAGAGTTCTCCACCAATCAGAAGCGACGAGGTTGTTTGTACATTGGACAATAATTCTTCTTGTCTAATATATTCAACTTACAAACAACAAATTATTCATTCATTCAAAGTGAGATATTTCAAGCTTCAAAACAGTAGGGACCTGATCGATTGCTTCAAGTGATTCCTGTACCAACTGTTAATTTGTTTGCTTGTAATTGTGCTTATATTATAGGAATCGTTTCGCTTTGTTAGAAATGTTTCAAGCTTGTGTAAATTATTGTAAGAACTTAAGTTGTGAGTAACTGAGTGTCTTACGTCAAAGTCTATATTAATCTGCTAGGATTAGTATAGTGGGTAGTGTTGTATCTACTTAGGCTCGTCTAAGTGATAGGAGGTATTGCTTAGTGTGGAGATTAGTAGATTAATCTCATTTTGTAAACTACTTTTTACTTTTGCTTGAGAAGACTAGTAAAAGCAGTTTTAAAATTCCTGTGAGACAAGTCGTAGTTTTACTCCCTTGAGCAAGGAGGTTTCCACGTAAAGTTGTGTGTGCAATATTTACTTTCAGCATTTAGTTTACTTCTGTTTTTATAACTGTGCTGAGGACCTGGTCCCATCTAGACTAGTGGACGCATACATTCCAATAAGTGGTATCAGAGCTTGACTTTTCGAATTGGGTAACACCAAAAAAAGAAAAAATCCTGAAGGAATGACAGCTCCACCCAATATGGAAGAATTACATGCATGATTACGTCAATGCTGAAGACACTGAGCTGTGGGACGTGATTCTTGATGGACTATACATTCCTACGAAAGAGTTGAAAGATGGAGAGCTCACTACAACAATTGTCAAGACCAGAAAAGAGTACAATGAAGCAGATATGAAGAAGATAAAGAAGAATTATAAAGGAAAGAAGATTCTAGTATGTGGAATCGGATCAGATGAATACAATCGAATCTCCGCCTGTGAGACAACCAAGGAAATATGGGACTATCTCCAAACTGCTCATGAGGGAACAACACAAGTGAAGGAGTCAAAGGTCCATATGCTTACGACTCAATACGAAAATTTCTGCATGAAGGAAGGTAAAACCATCTTCAAGATGAACTCAAGATTCACTTCCATAACCAACGAGCTGAGATGCCTTGGTGAGCCTACTCCCTTGAGCAAACAAGTTTGAAAGATTCTCAAAGTGTTTCCCAAGTCATGGGAAAGCAAAGTGAATGCCATAACTGAAGCAAAAGATCTGAAGACACTTCCCATGGATGAACTGATTGGCAATCTTCAAACCTATGAGTTGAACAAGCAACAGGGGACAAACATGAAGGAGGGAAAGAAGGAGAAATCGGTTGCTCTAAAAACTTCTCAAAATGATGTGACTGAGGAGGAGGATGAAATGACTTATGTCACTAGAAGGTTTTAGAAGATCATCAAGAAGCATGGAGGTTTTCAAAAGAAAGCTTCGACCAGCAGAACGGAAAATGCAAATAAACTTTGTCACAAATGTGGCAAACCTGGTCATTTTATGAGGGATTGCCCCAGCCAGAAGTAGCAGGATTTCAGACCTCGCAGAAGGGACCAGGTCCCAGACTATGCTAAGAGAAATGCCCATGCAGATCAACTGGTGAAGAAAGCTCTGGCAGTGTGGGGTAACACATCAAGTGAGTCTGAAGAAGAGATAGATAGTCTGGAGGATGTCTCAATGATGGTTATAGAAGATGATGAGACTGTCTACAACTCCATTTTCTCTCTAATGGAAAAATCTGACGATGAAGAGGATATAAATGAGGTAACTCTTCTTGATCTCAAAGATGATCTAGATACTCTTCCTATCAATAAACTGAGAAAACTTGTTGCTCTATTGATTGACTTTGTTTATGAACTAACCTCTGAAAACCTGTCGACAAATGAAATGTTGAGTCTGGTTGAGGATGAAAACTCAGCTCTTAATTCTCAAATATTTGAACTGAGTGTTAGGATAGGTATCTTTGAGACTGAGAGTCTGGAACCAGTGAGGGACCTGGTACCTCTAAGAGTGGGAAGCAAAAACTCAGTAACTTTGAGGTTGAACTAGAAGAGAAACTTAAGGCATCTGAGTCTAAGCTAGCTGCCTCCCTAGAAAGAAACTCTCAACTAATGAAGGACTTAAGAAAAATCAAAGAGGAACTGAACCACTCTCTCAAGTGGACTGACTCCTCTAAGATCCTTACTAACTTAGCAAGCCAACAGTTTAACAACAGGAAGGGGTTAGGTTGTAGAAATATAGAGCCTCCTTACAATCCACATAGTAAATATGTGTCAGTCTCACAACCTTCTGTGTACCCAATGTGGCAAAAATGGTCATCTGAAAGAGAAGTGTGAGAAGCTAATGAGAGTAAAAGAAAGTCAGGAGAAGTTTCTTAAGCCAAGAAAGGTTGTTGAGAAAAAGGGTTACCATTTTAGCAAGAACACTTTACCCCCAATGGACAGGAAGGTTTCTCATTAGGTCTTTTGACAGTTTTTGGGAACTCCGTTTAAAGTGGGTTCCTAAGTTTAATAAGTAATTCTTGTGTAGAAGAGAGGGAGCAGTCAATGCTGGCACATGGATAGTGGTTGCTCAAGGCATATGACTGAAAATTCTCTAAACTTCCTCTTTTTGGAAGAACACCAAGGTGGTGGTGTGTCATTTGGCAGTGGTAAGAAAGGTTTTATCCTTGGTATTGGCAAGATAGGAAGAACAACAGATCACTCCATAGACAGTGTGCACTATGTAGATAGTCTGAAGTTCCATCTCCTAAGTGTATCTCAAATTTGCGACAAAGGAAACGAAGTCAAGTTCATGTCTGATGGGTGTGTTGTTACAAACTGTGCAACCAAGAAAATTGTGATGTCTGCAAAAAGAGTTAAAAATATGTACATTGTTGATCTTGATTCTATTGAAGGGGACAACCTTTCATGCCTGAGTTCTCAAGCTGACGATACAAATCTATGGCATCGACGACTAGGTCATGTACGTTCATCTCTACTTAACAAGCTTGTTGCAGGGGACCTGGTCCGTGGATTGCCGAAGCTAAAATTTTCAAATGAAAAAATCTGTGATGCCTGTGCAAGAGGAAAACAAACACAATCATCCTTCAAGGCTAAGAAGAGAGTGAGCGCAACCAGACCTTTGGAGCTTCTCCACATGGAACTATGTGGACCTGTCAGAATTCAAAGCAGAGGAGGTAAGAAGTATATTCTTGTAGTTGTTGACGAATTCTCCAGGTATACTTGGAATATGTTTCTAAGGAAAAAGGACAAGACTGCTGGAATTCTGATCACCTTTGCCAAAGCTATTCAACTGAAGTTCAACTCCAAAATTGCTAGTATCCGGTCTGATCATGGCACACAGTTTGAAAACTCTCATATTGAAAGTTTTTGTGCTAAAAATGGAATCAATCATAACTACTCTGCACCAAGAACTCTTCAGCAAAATGGAGTGATTGAAAGGAAGAACAGGACATTGGTTGATATTGCAAGAACTATGCTAATTGACTCAGGGCTTGCTATGAACTTCTGGGCAGAAGTTGTCAACACAACATGTTATGTCACAAATAGGTGCCTTATCACGTCCATGATGAAGAAGACTCATTACAAATTGCTAAACAACAAAAAGCCTTCAATTGCTCACCTTAAACCATTTAGGTGGAAATGTTTTGTATTAAATAATGGAAAGGATAACCTGAGCAAGTTTGATGCGGAGTGATGAAAGGGTGTTTGTAGGTTACTCCTCCACCAGCAAGGCTTACAGGGTGTTCAACAAGAGAGTTCTATGTGTTGAAGAGAGCATGCATGTGACTTTTGATGAGTCTGAGAAAATTGATGCTCATAAGGGAGATAATGAAATAGAGGAGATGATCAAAGAAAGGGTAGACAAGGCAATCCAAAGTCCTAGAAGCCAATAGGTTGCAGAAGAAAATAGTGCAGATCTCACAGGAGTACCTGGTCCCTCTGTCACTACCCAGGGGACTCCTTCTAAAAGTCCAAAAGATGATGATGCTGAATTTGATGTTGATGCAGAAGAAGAGTCAAGTAGAAAGTCCAGATGGAAACACCAATCTTCTCATCCACTGGACAATCTCGTTTCCCCACTTGACTTTGGAATACAAACTAGATCCAGAACAAGAAATCTAGTGGCATATTCAGCTTTTATGTCATCAATTGAACCAAAGAATATCAAAAAAGCCTTACATGATGCAGGTTAGGTGACTTCAATGCTAGAAGAACTTTAGCAGTTTGAGAGGAGCAAAGTTTGGCACCTGGTCCCCAGACCTCTCAACATAACTGTCATTGGAACAAGATGGGTCTTCAGAAACAAACTTGATGAGCATGGAACCATTACTAGAAACAAGTCAAGGTTGGTAGTGCAGGGGTACAACCAAGATGAGGGGATTGACTATGATGAGATTTTTGCTCCTCTAGACAGAATGGAAGCCATTAGAATCTTGATAGCATTTGTTGCTCACATGGGATTCAAGCTTTTTCAAATGGATGTCAAAAGTGCCTTCTTGAATGGGAATCTGAAAGAAGAAGTGTATGTCAAATAGCCCCCAGGCTTTGAAGATGCAGAATTGCCAAATCATGTGTTGAAATTAGACAAGGCTCTGTACGGGTTGAAACAAGCTCCTAGAGCCTGGTATGAACGCATGTCAAAATTTCTTCTTGCAAATGGGTTCAAAAGAGGTAAAATTGATAATTCCTTGTTCTTAAAATCCAGAGGTAAAGAGTTGTTGATTGTGCAGGTATATGTAGATGACATCAGTTTTGGAGCTACTTCAGATTCATTGTGCAAAGAATTTGCTAATTGATGAGTAGTGAATTCGAAATGAGCATGATGGTGGAGCTTACTTTCTTTTAGGGCTTGCAAATCAAACAGTCCCCTCAGGGCACATCCATTTGTCAGGAGAAATACATAAAAGAACTGCTCAAAAAGTTTAACTTACTTGAGGCAAAAGTTATTGATACTCCTATGAGCACAAGTGTGAAACTTAAGTTGGATAATGATGGTGTAGAGGTGAATCAGACTATGTACAGGGGAATCATTGGGTCACTCATGTATCTCACTGCAAGCAGGCTGGACATAATATTCAGTGTAGGGATGTGTGTAAGATTTCAAGGTGCACCAAAAGAGACACATCTGAAGGCTGCTAAACGAATATTGAGATACCTGAAGGGAACACAAGACCTGGTCCTCTTCTATCCAACAAGTGACTCACTTGATCTAATTGGATATGTTGATGCTGACTTTGCAAGTTTTCTTGTTGATCGAAAGAGTACATCAGGCATGACACATTTTCTTGGATCATAACTGATTTCTTGGGGGACAAAGAAGCAAAATTTAATTGCATTATCTATCGGAGAGGTAAAATATGTAGTTGTTGCTTCATGTTGTGCTCAACTTCTGTGGATCAAGTAGCAACTGGAGGATTTTGGTGTGCTCATAGACACAATTCCTCTAATATGTGACAACACCAGGGCAATGTATATGGCCAAAAATCCTGTGCAGCACAAGAGGACAAAGTTCATAGATGTGAGGCACCATTTCCTAAGGGACAATGTCGAGAAGCAAAATGTGGTGATGAAATTCTGCAAGACTGAAGATCAATTGGCTAATATCTTTACAAAACCTTTGAGTAAAGAATGTTTTATGTAAAACAGGATGAGGCTGGGGATGCACAAAATCACCTGATTCCTTGACAAGTTTGCACAAAAATCTTCCATTTTGATTATGTTAAGGTGGGCAGGTATCTATACTTGTTTTAATGTCTGTCATCTAAGAATTCACCTCTAAATACTTTAATGCAGGTATACACTCATAGTGTGTTTGGCTGAAGAGAATATCTAATCATACATGTAGGGTTGCAAACTGAAAAGGGGACTTAATCCTCATGAAGTTAGTATCACTTACGCTACACTGTCTGCATGTCTACATTAATGCCATGTGTCTCTCGCCCATTCATCGCGTCAGTTTCTAGTGTCTTTTCACTTTCAAAACCAAGGGTCGCTACTGTTGGGAACTCGATACCTCTTTGACTCTATTTAAAACTAAGTTTTTAGAGAATCAAATTTCTCAAATCTCTTCTAGTATTTTCTTCTGATTCTCTAATTAGTTGTTCTTCTTCTCTTCAAGTTTTATTTTCAATTCTCTCTCAAAAATGTTTAAATCTGTTTCCTTATCCCAGACTCTGTCTCACAAGAAGTTGAAAACCCTAGTTCATTCAACTTTACCATTCCTCTTCCAGATGAAACACCTTCGACTCTTGTTTGTGGAGTTGGTGAAACGAGTGTATCCACCACTCCCCTTATTAAAGTTGTGCCATTTTTCGCAGTCTTGTCTGAGAAGATTCTACCCTGTTCCCCCACTCTAGTTTTATCCGGTGAAAATTCCTAAAATTCTGAGGCACAATCTATGGCGAAGGCTGTTGAAGAACCTGGTACTGAAGAAGTAGAAGTGGCTACTAGGGGTGTATCTTCTGCAATGTCTGAAAGATTTTTTAAAGGAGACTTGCCTGAGGGAAAGAGTCCTGAGTCGAGTATTTGATACGCTCAAATTACACCTCCTTTCAGAAGCATAAGCGATCGTTATCAAGTAAAGAACCCAACTTGTAGGTTGGGGTCGATCCCACGAGGAAAATGGTTTAGATTTTACTTTTAACTAACAATTATATTCAATTAGTCAAGTTATCTCCAGAAACAGATAATAACAAAAGGGGGGGGGGGTTTGTGTTTATGTAAAACAAATAGCAGGAATTTAATAAGTAATCAATAA